>JAEQML010042697.1:0-73525 GCA_016904865.1 Pissodes strobi | reverse complement strand
TCAAGGTGCAAAGGAGAATTCATAGTTTAGATACCTTTCCTTGAATACATCATAAAGTTTCTACAGAAACTACATTCAAACGAAATTAAAATAAATAGCTGGAAATGAAAATTCTGCAGTTTTAAGGTTTTCTTTTCGTTTGGAATCTGCATATTAATTCCGCTACCTTGTAATTTTAGAATATCCGGAGAAATATAATATTTTCATTACTAATATCTTTGTCTGAAACTCTAGACAAATCCTATCCTAACATACAGTGAACTCGGAAAAAATATAAATACCATCCCTAAAAAATTTTGCCGGTAGAACAATTATCTGAAGAAAATAAACGTAAACGAATTACGTTTTTGTTTGGAAACGATCGAACGTTTGGAGCAAGATGCACAATTTTTTAATAAAATTGTATGGATAGACGAGTCTTCATTTTCACAGAAGGAATGTGCATTATTGTCCGACTGAAAATTCCAAAGCTTTTCGGGAAATGAAACATTCAGGGCGTCAATCTGTTCATGTGTGGGCTGGTACATTAAATAATAGGGTCATTGGTTCAATATTTTTAACGGTAATATGAATACAAACCAGTATAGGAAATTAATAAATGGAATAGTCCCAGATTTAAAAAATCATAATAATGAAGTGATTTGGCAATGAAAATTTTGAATCCTGGATTGGAAGATTTAGGCACAGCCCAGATTTAACTCTTTCGGATATTTTCTTTGGGGTTTGTGAAAGATAAATTAAAGGATGAAAAGCAACTAACAACGGTGGATAGAATTTGGGAAAAAATTACATCAGTAATAGAATAATTATTAAATGGAAGAATTCAAGGATTTACTTTAGCTGCAATAGACAAACGAGGGCGTATATAGACAATGTATTCAAGAACGTGGCAACCAACTTACCTCAATAAGTTCTTGAAAATAAATATGCGTTTATTCAATATTTTGCAATGCAACCTACTTCGTGAAATACCATGAAATATTAATTGTTTTCATTCGATATTTTTTTTAGAATTACTTTTGCTGATTTTAGTTGAAGCTTTTTTTCCATAGAAATGATCCTACCAAAATATGCAAACCATTTTGCAAATTGCCAAAACGGTTGAAGATAGTTATAGAATATTATATACGAAATATATCTAGAATTTTCTGCAGAAATAAAAAATGCAAAAAATATAAAAAGTAAATTTATATTGGCGTTTGCTTAGCTCATTACTAATAGAAAATTTAAGATGATTACTTAGAGTCGATTTAACTCTTTATTTTTAAAAATATCTATCTATCTATCTAAATGCACCTTCCATTTATCACATAATCTTCGTGCCATAATCACCTGTTGATAGAACGCGGTGTCCTTTTATAATTAGTAACCCAGTGCTTAATTTGTTTTTCTATTATTTTACTAAAACATGGATCTTAATTAGTTTCAATTCTGATCAACTACGTTCAGAGGTATGCGGCAGGCACATTCGATAGGGCTACTAAAAACTCAGTCCAAGTTTTTCGGAAAACCTGTTCCCATGAGCAATGTCGATTCATGTTTCATGATTTTTTCTATTCTACCTCGTCATACTGTGACACCAGTATACATGATTTTTACCACACCTTAAATATTTAATACTAATCAACAACATGAGGTTCCAAAAACCAATATTTATAAAGAACATCGTATTTCGGAACGTGCCATTCTAGCTGAAAGGCCGAATGTATCACAAAAATGCGCCTTCTACTACCAAAATACCAAAACATCAGTTGACACGATTCCTAAAATATCAATCTCGAAAAAAAATTAATTAAAATAAATTAATGCTTATTGGTTGTTTTATCGGACTTAAGACAATATGCAGTACTTAGGCCAGAGACGATTTTACTTAATAGATTTATTTATAAATTACAAAAACAGAAAGTGTACTGTTCAATGTGTGGGCATTAATACAGTTCAAAGAATCCCAAGCAAGGCAGCCCAATTTTTTAAGCTCTTTCATTCGGTGTTTTAGAAGACCCTCTGTAAATCTCCTGGTGAATACTGGATGGACTATTTCAGCTTTGAAACGTCATAGTCAGAGTCGTACTAGATTGTTACAATATAGAATAGTCTTTTTGTACTAAACTTAATGCCACCAATAATATAGAGAGATGAAAAAAACACAAGTCCAACTAAGAAGTCTCGTACGTTTACATTAAATTTTAATGTAAAATTTAGCAAATAAGTTGAGTTGCTTTAAATTTTAGTCGCCTATCATTATGTAGATTAGAGGAAATATTCATGAAAGAGGGCATAACAGGAAAAAGATAAAAACGAAATATATTAGTAAAAAATAAAGAAAATTGTATACAAATTCAGTAAACTGTCGCAAGTTCAAATTCAAATTTTGAGTGGATTATGAGTCACTTTATATGGCCAAATTGAGTTAAATTATAATGCATTTATGTAATATAAGTGATTAATAAAAGTAATTAAATCATGTTCCCAAAGCTATAATAAAGTTGCTCCGTCGTTACAAATGATTAGAAATTAGCTTGTTTTAATTATTTTAATTTTTCCTAGACCAGTAATTATAAGTAAGCTATATTATCACATTGTAATAAAGAAGGACTGCACTTACAATCACGAGACTTTTCGCATCTCACTCTTACCTTTTTATATATGATATGTTATAGCTTTTTCTATTCCACACGAAATTTTTATGCTGTATACACACGCACAACGCGGTCATATTTTCCCCCTGATAAAAACGACATGTTAATGTATAAGTCTGGGAGAAAGGTTGGCAGTTTGAAAAGGAAACGGGCTGTAAAAATAGCTGTATTTAATCTTTTTTGTTTATAGTGATATATATCTTTATGGATTATTCGAAACCATACTTGCGTGAAATTGGTCGCTCGTTTTGTGTATATATTGTTTATATGTTTTATAGCAATATAGCACATAACTGCTCTATATTCAATTTTGTCTCATCTTAAATAAAGACTGTGTACAATCATAGATTCACGATAAGTTATGAAAACTGCAAAACATATCAACGTAATATTTTAACATAATAGTATGCACTCCTTTAATATTATTATTTCCTCCCAGAAAATATTTCAGAGTCATTGAATTGTGCCTCTTACTCTGCTCCATTCTGAACACCTTTTTCTGTTGCACACCCAACTGAAAAAAGTTACATCTTAACAAAGAGATCATATTTTCTCTCCATCAAAGAAAATCATATTTGTTCCCCGAACTTTATCAAAGTTTAATTTCTATAAGTAATTTTAATCTAGGAATTTAGTTTAAGTTTTACATATCTATTTTCAAGTTTTGCACACCTTTCCGAAAGAAAATAAACTTAATAAAAATTATAATTTTCCCTCGAACTTAACCAAAAATAACTTTCTCCGAGCTATTTCGGTATGTTAGTTTTTTAAAATTAATTTTATTTTCAAACTTTCCGGACTCTTTCGAAAGAAGTTATACTATTTCAAAAAATTCATAGTTCCCCCCCATCGAAAGGGAACGTTTTGTTCGAATAACTTTACACAGTATGACACACTTATTTGAAATTTTTGGACTTTCTTCTTAATGAAGTTACAACTATTTGAATTAGAAATATATGCAAATATACATTTTAGAAGTTTTTACTCTGCCTATTTATTTACTCATTAAAAACTAACCTTTTTATTTATCGAGGAAAACAACAGAACTTTGATTATTTGTGAATGGGGGCTATTTTTTAATACCCTCTTCAAGATAATCAAAGTTCTGTTGTTTTCTTGGATAAATAAAAATGTTAGTTTTTAATGAGTAAATAAATAAGCAGAGTAAAAGAATTCTAAAATGTATATTTGCCGCAAAGTTTGAAGTTATTATTCCCTGTGCCGAATCTGCCTGCTTGTGAATTCCAAACATATCTGAAAGTAATCATAACTTCATATAAGCATAAGCATAACATATATTAAATTTAAATCCAGATTCTGCTGTCAATTGAAATATTATATGCGAAAACACTATGTTTTGTCATACTTTATACTTTTAGTTACATAAAATATGTCTGAAAAAAATTTAGCTCCTTTCGAAAAGGTGTGCAAGACTTATAAATGGTGTGCCAAATTAAAATGGCATAGAAAGTTATGTTTGATTGAGCATTAAAGTACAACCGTCTCTAGTAATGTGCATTGAGAATATATTTATTCAGCATATTTTTTAGGTTAAAGTGGTTTTATTACGGAAACTCCTCAAAGTGAGAAATTTAAAAAGGTCTCTTTTTAAACTACGTGGGTTTAGTACTAGAGTTTCTTCATGCGGGAAAATTAATTTTTCAAATGTAAATATCCCTAGTGAATGAAAGTTCTATTTTAGCCTTATAAATCATTTATATATTTATTAGTAGAAGGTAGTACATAGTTTAACACTTCGGGGCGCCACGTGCCCGCCAGTGGGCATTTTAATTTTTCAACAGAGGACGAAGTGATCACAGGTGGTCATTATTAAATCTCGTTGACGGGACAACGTGGCGAACGTGGTCACACTAAGTATTTCATTACTTTCGTCAATACACACGATATCTTCTGGAACATATGCTCCTTGAAACTTGGACTGGGTCATATCTAGGGCGTCAGATATTTTATAAAGACGATCATCCATGTCTCTTTGTCTTTCGTTATCACACGTATGAAACAAGCTCAATATGCTTTAAAATCTACTTCGACTCAGTACTTATTTTATTTTGATGCAGTATGCTCCTGGACCAATAATCCCTTAGTTGTGGTACTTGAAGAAGGCCCATCCAAATAATAATTTCAAGAAATTTACGCATTTCTGGCAGATCTATATCAACCCATTTTGTGTGCTTGATTGTCGTAGTTTGCGGCCGCAATAATATTTTGTATAACAAACCTATTAATTTCTGTAACAAACAGATTTATTACATCTTCGTTTATAAAATAATTGAAAAAGTCGATAAGATTATTTTCCAGCTAAAGCAGCAGCAACGTCGGGATACACGCCTGTATTGTTCGGAAAATCGTCAAATGTTAATCGGTCTCCATGAACAGGCTCCTATTTTCGATCATTTATCAAGTTTGCAAGGTGAACAACTTCATCAGGATCTTCATCCGAGTTATTTCCTGTATCTTCTTGATCAATAGCCTCCAAATCCATCTCATCAGATTCTGAGTCGGACATGTTCTCTTCTGGCTCAAAGTCTCGATCAGCAATTGATAATCTCGTTGCTTCCTCTTCACTTATATTTTCAAACTTAGCATCTGTTAAATATTTTCGATTCGCCTTAAATTAAATCCGTAAAACAGAAAAAATGCAGCAAAGCAAAGAAAAAAAAAAGAAATATTCAAATCAGATTATGCCCACTGCTGGACACTAGGGCTCAAGAAGTATTATTACATTCTAGGACCAAGTGACCACCAGTGGGTCATACAAAAACAGGCTCGGTTTATCAAAATAAATAGCAAAATGTCATACCAGTTGCAATATATCGATAAAAATAAATTTAAAAAAAATCACCAACACGTGGCGCTCAACGTGTTAAAATAAGATATTAGTTTACAGGGTGGATATAAAAAAAATTATATATCGCAGCCTCGTCTCATATTACAAACCACCCTGCAGTTGCAGTCTGCTGCACGATTTGGTACGACGTTAACCCTTGGTTACTCGCGCAAGAATTCCATATGCGTATAGTCGCGTGGGTGACATGTGTCACTCACGCGATTTAACTCACTTTCATAAGAAAAAATAATAATAAATAAAATCAACGGTCATATTTTTGGATTATTGGAAGTGTTTAATATTTTTATAAGACAAAAATATTTGCTAATATTTGTAATATATTTTCGTCTTCAGTATGGCTTTAGGACTTTATACTACTTTAACCAAATATCTGAATCACTACTTGTTTCAGCCATTTATCGTTTAGGCGGACGGTCCACTATCTGTCTGCGGAATAAACTGTAATATGTGAATACAAATACAATATGTACATACAAACAAATGCATACCTACATACAAATAAATAGCATTATAAGATCCTTTACACAAATAGTGCACTATATAAAAATCCGCCTTTCCCATTGGTCGATCCGCATGGCTCTCCGCTCGCTTCGCTCGCTACGGGGGCTCAAGAGAAGGAAACTAACCAGGTGCTAACCCAATCTAACCCAAGACATACCCAAAATCAAGAAAAAAAGCTGTTTAGAAACATAATCTTAAAAAAAAAATAAAAAATAGCAACGGGGTTCGAACCCGCGTTTTCCAGGTGAGACCCAACGATCTAAACCTCTACACCACAAGAGCTCTTGACAGAAATCGGTTGCATCACGCAGACATATCGTAATACGAGATGGATCGACCAATAGGAGAGGTCGATTTTTACATAGTGCACTATTTGTGTAAAGGATCTTTAAATGCAAATAAATATACAAAAAAATACAAAAAATACACACAAATACATATGTACATACAAATACAAATGTAAAATGTACATACAATGTACAAATACAGTGTAATATGTACATATAAAAATACATTGATTTGAAGAACTAGTTGATTGCAAATTTGTATTTATTCTCAAAATTTGGGATACAATATTAGTAAAAATTATTATGATGCATCACAAAGCCTTTTATACAACTGGTGACGTCTACTGCCGCAATAATTACTTAAACATGCCTACACGTTTAGTCGCGCGGGGGACAAATGTCACCCAGGCGAATATTTCTGGTAAAATACGAAAAACATGACACATACCGCGTTTTTTGCAGAATCGGCTGCCGAGTCGGACGCCGACTCGGCGCGTATAATATACTTCGCAAATGGGAAAAAACACACACGGCGGCGATTGACGAGTCGTTGCTTGTTAGCCGTCTCGGCCCGTTATCTGATGCATGTGCCGCGCAACGGCAAAAACAGCTGTGTGTGTCATGGCCGCCGATTCGGCAAAAACCGCTGTGTGTGTCATGACTCTTACTTCTCACTAAAGCCGCCTAGGATACCATAAAGGGCTTCGAATGCTCAGCAGCTACTAAAATCCATGGACGCCAGAACGTTCTTGTTAAAAAACTGTGGTGTGAAGAGTGGGAGTGGGTGACATATGTCACCCGCGCGACTAACCAAGGGTAAAAAAGCTGAAAAAGAAAACACCTCCTCTCCACCTGCTCATGCGTCCGTGTCAAATTCTGACTCAGTGTTGTTTGTCGTACGATAAGGTGCTAACGTTAGGTTTTCGGGGTGGTTTTGTTTGTGCGAATAGAACAAAATTATGGGAAAACGTAGTTAGAAAAAGCAGAAACTTAAGAGAGTGTTACGTCTCTTATTTAGAGAAATGCAGAGTAGTACTTCAAGTAAGTTTTAATGGTGGATTGTTATGAGGAAAATCTATTATCAAATATTTATGACATTCAGAATGACAGAAACAGTCTGGCCACCAGCTTGGCTTGGTCATGTCAAATGGTGATTGTCTATTAGTTAACTTTTAGACCATAAGTACATATATTTTTTAATAATTTTAAAATGTGTTTTGGCCAATATTTAGATAGTTAATAAAATAATTGATTTGTTGGAATTTCACCCTTAAAGACATGTATGTGTTATCTTTTTAATGGGTCAGCATTTTAATATAGAAGCAAGTGATAAATTGTGGAATTAAAAGAAACGTTTGAGACACTTATTGTGTGGCTTTTTAATTGTGCATTGTATTAAACACTTATTGTGTTATCTGTTTGCATGCACTACATGTTAAACCCTTAGTGGGTTGTCATTAAACTAAGTTTACTATTAGACTCTTATTGTATTGTCTATTCACCTGTGCTTTGTATTGAACACTTATTGTATCACGCCTTTGCATGCACTACACGTTTAACACTTATTGTGTTATTATAAGAATGACTTAATTATTAGACACTTATTGTGTACAATACAGTGACGTAAAAATAGGTTTATTGAGACCACTCTTTTTAAACCAGGTTCTACATCAGCATCAGATTCAGAGTCATCTGAAGAACCATCTGGTTAGGAGTCATTTATGGAACACGAGGATTTCCAACTGGTTTTGCATGCTCCCAGCATAAAAGACATATTAGGAAAGGACCCAGTCACTTCAGTTAAAACAGGCCTCCCTGTTATTGAGGAAACAGCCAGTTATTGGACATCTATTTTGAAAAATGGGTTAAACGCAGAGACCAGGAAAGAACTTATGGAAAAATACACCATAACAGAAAATTGTGTGTCTCTAAGGCCGCCGAGTCTTAATGAGGAAATTTCAGTGGGGTTACAAGATGCGTCGGTAAGACAAGATAATTTTTTCGGCCACCTTAAAGATCAAATTGATGCAGGATTGAGTGATCTTGTTGCACTCATCGAACATCTTATGAAGTTAGGAGATGCCAACAAGGAATTATTGCATAGTATTGTAGATTCCAGCAAACTAATAACCGATATTCACCACATGGTATCTGTTCACAGAAGATATATGTTGTCCAGTCACTTAAGACCTGGTATAAAAAAAATTGCGGAAAAGTGTCTTATCGACAGCCAACTTTTTGGTGATAGTTTCCCGCAATCAATAAAAAACTCGCAGGAAATACAAAAGATGGGATTTGGACTCACAAAACCGCCTCCACATAAGCAGTTATTCAGTAGCTGCGCGAGTACCAGTACAGCCAACATGAATCGAGAATTGAGCTCAAGATTCTTTAAACTGGAAGCTTCGGAGTTCATGGAAGAAGAAGAAAAGGGAGGAGAGGAACGCCAACAAAGGCGCGAAGCGGAACAATTACAATCCAATACACAGGCAACGTTATAGGTACGCTATGCGGGTAGGTATACCAGCAAGTTTTTTTGACAATTGGAGGACAATTACTACAAATCCAGTTATTATAAATTAGGTTAAGGGCTATAGCATTAAATTTAATACTAAACCTTATCAGGATCGTCGTCCAAAAAATATTGTTACAGAGACAGACACTAAGGAACTTGATAGAAAGATCTATGAATTGTTACAAAATGGGGTTATTTCTCAATGTAAACACCAAAAAGGGGAATTTTTATAAAATTTCTTTTTAATTAAGAAAAACGATGGTTCTAATCGTTTTATTTTAAATTTGTGTAAATTAAATATGTTTTTAGAAACTTCTCACTTTAAATTAGAAGACTATAGAAGTGTAAAACATTTATTGCTCCCTAATTATTATATGTCAAAAATCGACATAAAAGATGCTTATTTCTTGCTAAATATGGATAAAAAGTCAAAGAAATATTTAATATTTCTACATAAAAAGGTTCTATATGAATTTAACTGCTTGCCTATGAGTTTATGCACAGCTCCATTCATTTTTACTAAAATAATGAAGCCGGTAATAACAAAATTGAGATCGGAAGGTATTATAACTGTTATTTATTTAGATAATGGCCAAAGACAAGGTAGAGTGTAAACGAATTGTATTAAGGATGGTGAATATCCTTGAAGTTTTAGGTTTCATTATCAACCATAAAAAAATCTGTATTACTTCCGTCACCTCAATGTAAATATTTAGGTTTTATCTTTAATTCCGAAAAGATGGAAATGGAAAGGGTAATAAAAATTAAAAATTCTTGTAGGATTAAAATATTTCAAAAACTTTACTGTCCAATTCAAAGATTTGCAGCGGTTCTGGGAATGCTAGTAGCAGCGTGTCCTGCAGTTAGATATGGTTGGGCACATACAAAAATTTTAGAAAGAGCAAAATTTTTAGCCAAGGGGTAATTATAAGGGGAAAATATTAATTACACCGAAAGTAATAAAGGAATTACAGTGGTGGATAGAAAATTTAGAAAAAAGTAAATCTTCGATAAATGAAATAAATTACGAAATGGAAATGTTCTCGGATGCCTCATTGCTTGGTTGGGGATATGTTCAAATAAACGAATTAACGGGTTTTGGACTTCTGAAGAAATGAGAAAACATATAAATTATTTAGAACTTTTGAGTGCATTTAATTGTCAAAATATTTTACACAAAGTAGATAGGATATACGTATATTGCTACGGTTAGACAATACTACAGCGGTAAGTTACAAAAAACGGATGAGAGGAGTAAAGTTTGACAATCTTAATGATATTGTTGGGGAAACACCCCAACACGTGTAGAAACTATCGTTTTTCACCGTATAGTTTGGTGATAACACCCTGTAGAATGAATGAGCCATAATAAATCCATGAATATATTTATTCCACCCCGGGTACAACCCAATTTGTACATTTAAATCAGCAAATGTCAAGTTCTTTAATGCCCCTCAGTCCAACCCTAGACGGACGATCCCTTAGTTCGAACCTGTACAGCAGTGCTGTCAATATAACAGATTACAATAGAGCCAACTTAACGTTTGTAATGGTTTTAAAGTCAATGTATTTTTGTCTCCGTCAGCCTTGTGAACAATCAGTCTGTCAAATAAAAAAAGAAAACTGCTTCTACCCTTGTAATCTCAAATGAATTCGGCAAAGCGCCAACCCCCCACTTTTTATTTGGTCTGGCGCCAGGAGGCGACCGCTACCAGCTCGAAGACAAATTCTAGTCAGTACTCTGCAAACACTCCACGTTGCTGGATCGGTCGTGCCACCGCGCTCTAGCAAGTGCCTCTTCGCGCCAAAAGGTCAAATTCCTTTTTGGGCAATTTCTCTTGTATGCACAAATATTAGAGAATATTTAGTGCACCTCAGTTATCTTTGTCCAAGGTTGGACAAAGACCTCCTTTTGGACGATTATCCCAAGATTTCAAGGCAAGAAACGACGTAGCGTCTCTTTCCCCCTTTTGTTGAAGAGAATCCATAAAATGGCGGCACTGAATTGATAACTGTGTGGTCCCTGTACTGTACTAGTTAATTCAAGGATTCAGAGTGGAATCCCTAGCTGATTAGAGTGAAGTAAAACATTGGAGATTAAGGTATTCTGTACGAAAGAAAGGTGCTAGATTGAAAGCATAAAATTTCATTTCATTGAAAGTCCGAAAGGACAAACATATTTCAGTTAGAAATTGCATAATCAAGACTTTTAGTCTTTAGTTAATAATTAAGAAACCTTTTGTAATATTAGTTTTACTTTTACTTGATCGAATGATGACCGATTGAAAGTTTTGGTCTAAGAATTGTACATATATAATTTCTATTTAACATAGAAAACACTGTTTATTTATCTCCATTATATTTAAATGCAATTTACACCTGCATTATTAAATTATATCAATACCGAATACATGTTTCAATTTATCTCACCACCCTATGTTATACTGTCCATTAAAAGTGGCTAATTAAGATACCACACCCCTCTTTATGATTTTAAGCAGTAATAAAAGCACTTGTTTATCCCGACCAGATATATAAAAAAAATATGGAATTATTGTGAAAGCAAGAGTATATATTTGTTTGCTTCATATATAAGTACACAAGAAAATGTTATTGCAGACCAGAAATCGAGACGAGGTTATATAGATACTGAGTTTGAATTGTCTCAATACTATTTTGAAAAAAACTTTATTGATTTCTATACACCCACTGTCGACCTGTTTGCATAAAATTTAAATAAAAAGTGTAAGTAATTTGTATCGTGGAAGCCCGAACCAAAGGCGGTCATAATAGACGCTTTTACTATCTCTTGGGAAGATCTTTCTAGAGGGATTTTGGTGGTGCCGAATTGGCCGGGGCAACCATGGTACCCGATATTTTGAGATATGTTGAATAAAGATCCTTTAATTATGGATCCTGTTAAAGAACTTTTGTTTTCTCCTTCTAGGCAATCTCATCCCATGTAGGAGACCCATACCCTGGTTGCCGGAGTTATATCAGGGAAGCTTTCTTAAGGTAATTTCCAGAGACCGGGATAACCGGGATTATTGCGTCATTAAGTGAACAGACACTTAAACAATATGACACTGTTTACAAAAATTGGTGGCAATTTTGTTTGGGTAAAACAGTTAGTCCCTATATATATTTGCTAGATAATGTTATAAGTTTCTTAGATAGAAAATTTAGAAAAGGTTGTTTTTTCTCGCTTCTCAATACCTATAAGTCAGCATTGTCGTTAGTTTTACCTATTGCCAAAGACGATGAAAGCATGGTTCAAAGATTTTTAAAGGGTCGTAGAATTATTAATCCTCCGAAAGCCAGATATAACAATACGTAGAACCCTCATCCAGTGCTGGAATATTTGGAAAAGTTCTATGCATTACAGACATTATCTTTAGAGAAACTGGCCCTAAAACTAGTTACTTTGTTAGCACTAATAACTGCTCATAGCATGCAGACTTTAGGTAAAATTAAGCTTAATAATATTATTAAAAAAGACAAAGGCCTCGAAACATTTATAGACGAAAAGATCAAAACCTCAGGAAAGAATAGGCCAGAACCAGTGTTATATCTGCCATACTTTGTAGAAAATCTAGCTTTGTGTTTAGCGACAGTAATTAACATGTACATAGAGCGGACGGCGATTATTCGACTAACCGGTTCAAACCAATACCTATTTTCAAACGAGTTAATTTTAACAATTAAAAAACCTTTTCATGCGACCGACGTCCCCGCAGACCATAAAGCAGATGGATAAAGTCAGTATCGAGTAAATGTGGAATAAATACAAATTTATATACAGGGTACAGTATAAGACATGCGGCTGTATCCTGCGATAAGAGAGCTGGGGTAAGCATTGAAGTTATCAGGAAACCAGCGGGCTGGTCGGATAATTCAAACGTTTTTTGTACATTTTATAAAAGGCCAGTTCTTTCCCCACCTGATACCTTTGCCAATGCATTAATTTTAAATAGAGATGATCTGAAGTCTTAGAAATTGATATGATTTGTATAGGAATATAGGCTTAGGTTTGCGTTATGATTATTAATGTCTTATTTCGCAAAATATAGACTACTCAGAAGAATTTTTTGAGGTATTCATTTAACAAGTTTTTAATTCCTTAGATTCAGGTTGAACCGGCTTAGGTCTCTAAACATCTACAGGGTGGTTTGTAATATGAGACGAGACTCCGATATATAATTTGATGATCAATCGACTTACCTGTAAGGAAGATTGATCAAAATTATATGAGCAGTCTCGTCGAAATATTACAAAGTCCCCCCCCCCCCCCAATATTTCGTAGTAATTAAATATTCCCACCCTATGCGGTCAACCTGATCTCGTACTCTCAACTAGTGAGTCAGAATTTGGCACAGACGCATGAGCAGGTGGAGAGGAGGTGTTTTCTTTTTCAGCTTTTTAACGTCATACCAAATCATGCAGCAGGCTGCAACTACAGGGTGGTTTGTAATATTTCGACGAGGCTGCTCATATAATTTTGATCAACCATCCTTACAGGTAAGTCGATTGATCTTCAAGTTTTTAACACATTTTTATTGTGGGATATAGGAGGTTTTAGTTTCAGGACGAACATATCTTCTTGATTGCGATCGTACTGAGATATCATATGTACCGATTTTTTAAATGCTTCCTTTTAATATATTCTCCACTATAGAAGTATGCTAACAAATTTCACAGATGATTAATATTTATTACACACACTGTGTAAATAAGTTGCTCTCTAAGTGATAAAAAGTATCTTTATGTATAGGTAAAATAGACAATTGAGGTATGAATATTCAAAACATTTTCCCAGTTACTGTAGAAGAAATAATCATGTTTTTTGGCATCTTAAGAAAAAATATATTCATAATGCAAATAATTGTATATTCCAATTGCACAACATTATGCTAAAAGTTGCCTATATTATTTATGGTTTGATTCCTATTACATGGTTAAATATTGTAATTTAATAGGCTCGTTTTAATCTTATACATGTTATGTGAACCACAATCAATAATTTAACTAACAGTCCACAGTAGCTGTGTGTAGAATATAGAGAATAAAAGTATCGAAAAGTTACATAAATTGTGTAAAAAATACACAACTCGTGTATATCTTAACAACAAGGCAAATTCGACAATTCGATGAAGAATTAGTACGCTTTGTTTCTGTAATTATTTTGGAAAAAATTTGCATAGGAAATGTCTACGTTTACGGAATAAAAATGCCCTCATTTTTCAGAGTTAGCCTTTCATCTTATACATGTTTTAATCTTATACATGTTATGGGAACCACAATCAATAATCTGTAAACTAACAGTCCACAGTATCTGTGTAGAATATAGAGAATAAAAATATCAAGTTTTATAAATTGTGTAAAAAATACACAATAATTTATAATTTTGCGTAGGAACTGTCTACGTTTGCGAAATAAAAATGCCCTCATTTTTCAGAGTGAGTCTTTCAATCCTGGTTAGCTAGAGCCGGCTCCAACCCAAGCAGCTTGGAAAAATGGACTTGAAAAGGCCAAGGAAATACTTGGGATTAACTTTTTAAGCGGCTTAAAATATTCAAGTCACTTCCAACATATTATGTGTCTACTTCAACCACGCGGCTGTAGATCACGATATTAATATCTACTTCAAACCAAGGATTTGATTTAATAATGTCTAACTTCAGAGCGATAAGAAATAGCATCGGCGTCAGTCGAACGTCTGCAATATTTAAAGCAAAACATGTTTATCAAATGTATCTCTTTTTAGGATTGATCCTGATCACACCCAAAATATTTCGGGACTATAATAATTTTTAAATACTCAAGCAAAATGTAACCTGATACCTGATACTTAATATTAAAATGTTTAACGTGGACCTGGAATTAGTTGATAAACTGACTTAACTTCCGCAAACGTTGAAAAACTGGCTTCAAAAAGGATTCAACCCGAAATTCAAGCTTAAGATAATTGGTTTCGGTCGAGATAAAATAAACATGCACAATTGAGATTAAGTTTGAAGCGGCTTTCCTTTCACTCGCGCTTGTAATTATCCAGATAAAGGTACTACACGTTTCATTTCTATTGTGTACCAACAGATGTCATCAAAATTAAAAACATATTATGCAACTTAAAGAAAATTTATTCTAAAATGTCCAGATAATGAAAACGTACAAAACCTATGTTTCCGTATATTTGTATGATCGCTAGTTGACGTATAACAGCAGACCGGGATTTCGCATGGCCACCGGCTGTTGCAGCTGCTTGACCATCTTTTAATTAAGGATAAGTTAGAAATAACATCTGCATGTTCACGAGTATGCATAGATATGAAAGATATATTGTTGCAAAATAGCGATTTTTATATCGTCAATACTTTGTAGATTAGAATTTATTAGTCTGTTGACGCTTGTGTCTTTTTAAACGCAGCTCATATATGTTCTAGGCACTAAATCATACCTAAATAATACCTCAATTTAAGGTGATGAAGTACCTGATACGAAGGAAAATTATAGACATATTATGCAATGAGCATTTAATAATGGCTATTGAAATATGAGTGTAAGAGTTGCGATACGAACGGTGGGCGAGTGTTCTAGGGAATATGAGTGTCTACATAGTCGTTGAATGTGAGTTGCATGCGCTGCTTTTCTGCGACCTTTCATGGTCTTTGGTTTTGAAATTTGCTTAGTGGATGGTCTATAAACTGATAAATTTTTAACCTTTCGTGTTCATGGTTGTCTTTTATGTTGGTCGAGTGTCGCTGTGGTGTTGCATTTTGATTGGTTATAATGTTGTATCATGATGAAACGTCAATATCGTGGTGGGCTTCAGGTGCTGGTGGTGAATGTCTAATAAATCAATTTAAGTATAGGAGTAGAAAAAGACTGTTATCGCAGTAGACAAGATTAAACCAAGAGTAGTTATACTTTTTAAGTGAATAGTAGAGGCTGTGTGCACGTACAAAACATACTAAATGGAACACTTTTTGTATTCCATGCAAAATTTTTTAATCCAAAAAGGACTTCCTATATAAGCGTAACAGAGCGCTTTCGGCCTAAGCCATCATCAGTGTTACTTGGAAAGTAAGTAAAACAACCACCCATTAACGGAAAGAAAGTGGCTGCTGTAAGATTTTTAAGAAAAGAATTTGGTAAGTGTGTAAGGTGAGAATGGTGATTTTTCGTGTGATTTTTATATCGAATAGAATAAAAATTCACAGTCCTTCGCAAAGATGCAACCGGGGGGACATTGAAAATGATAAATAAAAACGCAAAAATGTAATTTGTGTTGAAATTCATATAGTTTCTAAAAGCAGAATTTAAAAAAGGAAAAATACAAGCACGAGTGTTTTTAATATAGGTATTATCATAATTAAAATAAAAATAAATAAAAAAATTTGCAGATATGAAGACCTAAAAAAACCCTTTACTTTTAGATAGGAAAATCTATTAATATAAAATTAGCCGTAACGTTACTGTGATATTTTTAACCAGTTACGATTCGTTTTAGCTCGTTTTGGTTATTTTTAGTTACTTTTGGTTAGTCGTTCAATCAACTTTCCATTAGTTCTGATTTATTTAAGTCATTTGAACCGACTCCGATACGTCATATTAAAATTTAATCTTTTTGGTTACTTTTGGTTAGTCGCAAGTTCGTTTTGGGTAATTTTAACTTACTTTAATTTTTGCAACCTATTCCCATGGGTTTTAGCCCGTTTTGGTGTATTGGTTACTTGTGCTTAGTTTTTGTTAGTCATTCAATCAGCTTTTGGTTAGCTTCAGTTAGTTTAAATTATTTTAGTAATTTGAACCGGTTCCGATACGTTATAACTAATTTGAATGTTTTTGGTTAATTTTAGTTAATCGCCAAAATTTGGTTAATTTAAGTTCGTTTCAACTTACCTTAACATTTTTAATCTGTTCCGATATGTTTTAGTCCATTTTCGTGCTTTTGGTAACTTTTGGTTAGTCGTTCACTCAACGTTCGGCTAATTTCAGTTAATTTTAATTTATTTTAGTCATCCGATACGTTATATAACCAATTTTAGTGTTTTTGGTTATTTTTGGTTAGTTACCAAAATAAGAACAAGTTTTAACTTACTTCAATATTTTTATTCTATTCGGTACGTTTTAGCCAGTTTTGGTGCTTTTAGTTTGGGTTAGTTTTGGTTAATCGTTCAATCGAACAATCAAGTCCAATTTGTTTTAATATATTTTAGCCCATTTGAACCAGTTCAGACAAAAAAACGTTAAAATCGCTTATAATGTACCTGAACTTCAGGTACATTATAAGCGATTTTAACGTTTTTTTGTTAGTTTTGGTTAGTCGCCAAGATTCGGTTAATTTGGATTAGTTATAACTTACTTCAATATTTTTAATCTATTTCGATGCGTTTTAGCCCGTTTTGATGCTTTTAGTTCCTATTGGTTAGTTTTGGTTAGTCGTTTAATCAACTTGCGGTAAAGTTCAGTTAGTTTTAATAGATTTTAGTCAGTTGAACCGGTTCCGGTACGTTAAAAGCAATTTTAATGTTTTTGGTAAGTCGCCAAAGATCGGTTAATTTGGGTTAGTTTTAAATTACTTCAATATTTTTAATCTATTTCGATGCATTTTAGCCCGTTTTGGCATATTTGGTTAGTTAGTTGTTCAATAAACTTTCCGTAAAGTTCAGTTAGTTTAAATATATTTTAGTCATTTGATCCCGCTCCGGTATGTCATAAGCAATTTTAATGTTTTTGGTTAGTGGCCAAAAATCGGTTAATTTGGGTTAGTTTTAACTTACTTCAATAACTCTATTTAATATAATCTATTTCGGTACGTTTCAGCCAGTTTTGGTGCTTTTAGTTACGTTTGGTAGTTATTCAATCATCTTTCGGTTTCTTTCAATTTATTTTAGTGATTTGAACCGGTTCCGATACGTTATAAGGAATTTTAATGTTTTTGGTTAATTTCGGTAAGTCACCAAAGTTCGGTTAATTTGGGTTAGATTTAACTTATTCCAATATTTTTAACCTATTTCGATACGTTTTAGCCCGTTTTGGTACTTTTAGTTACTGTTGGTTAGTCATTCAATCATCTTTCGGTTACTTTCAGTCAGTTCCAATTTATTTTAATCATGTGAACGGCTTCCTATACGTTATAAGCAATTTTAATATTTTTGATTAGTTTTGGTTAGTCACCATAGTTCGGTTAATTTCGGTTAACTTTAACTTACTTCAATATTTTTAACCTATTTCGATACGTTTTAACTCATTTTGGTCTTTTGGTTAGCCGTTTAATAAACTTTCGGTTAGTTTTAGTTAGTTTCAATTTATTTTAGTCATTTGAACTGATTTCGATACGTTATAATCAAATTTAAGTTTAAATAAACAAACTAACACGATCTCTCACGCGTATGACGTCATGTGTGGCAAATGTAGCATGCACTTTTTCACGATTTAAGGCCCTATACTAGAAAAACAGAAACATTTGCAATGTTAAAAGGAAAATGTTAGAAATTCTTTCGCTTACTTGTTTGTGGAACCGAAGAACATATCAGCGAAGAGAAATTAAAGAACTCTTATAGACAATGGTCACATCACAATCAACAAATTAAAAGTCACATTTCTAAAAAGGTTCACATAATAATTCTAAATTAAAGACAAAAACGATGTATAAACCACGCTATTGGGTTGGTGGACGTTGACAGTCTTGACAAGTAGACTGAAGGCACAGGAAGTGATCCGCAACATTGGCGGTAAATTTTTAATCTAACACCTAAGTGTTAAGTTCAAGGACAAAAATGAAGTACCTGATTTTATAAAGTAAGTCTGGAGAACAGACTGGCTACCACTAAGCTAGATGAGGTTAACAGATGTAATCAATGTTATAAAATATAATTGAGAGCATAAACAATGACCTAAAAAGTTTCTGATTTGAAAAAAGAGAAGGTGCTTAATTAAGTAATTAGTAGAGCAATAGTTGCTAATTCATGTTTTATCACAAATCGAAAACATTTTTTTTTTTTGATTAGGGGTATTAATATTAATGTGGCAGAGAAGGGCAAGACCAACTCAACTCGAACTGGTTGAAAAATTTAAAAATGGAAGGACTTGAATTAAAGAATAACTCTGTTAAAAGCAGACATCAGCCTGACCCAATTCACAAGACAAGCCCCCCCCCCCCTTCTTATTGGTTTGCTTATTTGACAATTGATAAATAAATGTTTTGCTAAGGGTATTTATAATCAGTGTAGTAGATATGGGTAAGACCGACTCCACCCAAAACATGAGCTATGAGGAGATAAAAATAAATCAAATTCCCTTATTGGATAATTGTTAAAGAAAATGAGAGAAAGAAAACACAGAATTAAGTGAATTTTATATGTGTGAACACAAAAGATCTTTAGCCAAGAAGTCTCCTGTGTAAAGGAATGTATCATCTGTTAAGATTAACCTGAGTGTTGAGTATTGGTTGTGTTGAAGCAGCTCGCTGTTGATCTCGATATCTTCTAAAAAGTCCAGTCTGTTGAATTTTTTTTATGAAATGCTATGTAGGATTATAGAGTTAGAGTGAGGGCTAAAACTATGGATGTAATTACGTAAATGTTCTCTAAAGGCAGAGTTATTCCTATTAATATGTTCGCTGATACGGACTCTGAGTGGTCTGCAAGTTCTGCCAATGTAGGTGCTTTCACAAAACTTGCATGACAATTTATAGATTCCACTTTTTGAGAGAGCATCTATTTTGTCTTTCGTATTATCTAAAAAGGTGTGTAAGGGATTTTTATTTTTAAAGGAAATCAAAGAATTACTGACAAAATAGCGAATTGTTTTAAAAATTTCGTCATTAGTTTCTGTGTTAAAAAAGGAATAGAGAAGTATGTTCTAGATGTATTGTATACATCTAGAAAATACTTGTCTATTCCTTAGGTTTTAAGATTTTAAAATTTTCGTTAATATGGCGGATCATTTTCTGCGCCTTCAGTCTACTTGTCAAGACTGTCAACGTTAACAATGAATCATTTGTCGTTGCACCAAAAGCGTGGTTTAACCATCATTTTTGTCTTTAATTTAGAATTATGTGAACCTTTTTAGAAATGTGACTTTTTAACTTGTTGATTGTGATGTGACCATTGTCGATAAGTGCTATTTGTTTTCTCTTCGTTGATATGTTGTTCGGTTCCACTGACAAGTAAGCGAAAAAACTACCATTTTCCTTTTTATTCTATTCGATGTAAAAAATCACACAAAAAATCACCATTCTCACCTTACACACTTAATTTAATGCCTTTTAAATCTTAACAATCTCAATTACATCAATTTATTTTCCTTAAAATCTTACAACAGCCACTTTCTTTCCGTTAATGGGTGGTTCTTTTACTTACTTTCCAGGTATCACTGATGATGGCTTAGACCGAAAGCGCTCTCTTAGGCTTATATAGGAAGTCCTTTTTTTGCATGGAATACAAAATATGTTTCATTTAGTATGATAGTTTTTAGCTAGAAAACTACATAATGCATGTCTGTAAATAGACGGTTATTTAGCGGGAGTACATGCTATGAAGTACTGTGGCTAAATAATTTGCACTGAGCTTTGAAGTTATATGGTTATTGGATCCTATATTGTGAGTTACTTGGCGTAGGTACATAATATGAGGGACTATAATAACCAAGTAAAACGCAGTGTAAAATAAAATATGAATTTTTTGAAGAAATTGGAAGGCACAGGTACATTTTATGAGGTACAGACAGTCTCTATATAATTGATATGTAATTACGATATGAATACAGTAGTATTCAGTACAAATAATTATCAATCGGGATGATATTTTTTTCAGAAGAAATCCACGAAGTGTCTGGGGGCAGCCTCGAGGACTAGGATGACCTAATATTATGATTATATAACTGCAAAAACTGTGAGCGCAAAGAAACTGAGGATTAGTCAGTCAGTCGACCGCCGAAGCTGATATTAGGAAATGTAGTCGCTCGGAATATTTTTATAATATTATGTTAACATTGGTGATTGTTCTTAATAAATACCTTTTCGTAAATAGTATGTTAACTCATAATAATATGTTTTATATTAATTAGTAAGTTAGAAACATCAGAGTGCTATTTAAAAATGAAGTATAATAAACGATGTTTAACGAAATGCATATTATGTCAACACTCTAAATATATGTAGATAAGCGATACGTTCAAACATATACAACGGAATAGTTGAATATATCTAGAATAGAACGACAGAGAATACATAGAGTGAAATATGCGTTTTTTCTCTTTCCATGAAAGAATATGCCACGAATATTTTCGTGCATATTGATTGATTGAAGGCAATGCTGAAATCATGGTTAAGTATACTTACATAAACTTAAAATAGACAAACACATGGCTACTCATAGAATAACAATAAAAACTGTCCTATATACTTTTTTGCTAATTTTAACTTTGAATAATGAAAGAACCACACATTTTGCGTTGAACTTATATTGTCGGAGATCGATTAACAGCAGCATTTTTGCTTTTATTAGAACAACATTACATCGACAAAGAAGCTTTTGTGTAATAAAGCTTTAAAGGCGGCTTTAGTGAAATATTAATTAATTTCGGTAATAGGCTCGATTTCAAGGGTAAATTATTGACCAAGAGTGGTTATACTCCATAAGAACAGGTGGCGGCTATTAGTTTTGAATTAATCAAATTGTACAATATATTCTAAAAGATATTGGCATTTTATAAATTTAATATGGATGACAGAAATGAAAGAGGTTATACCAATTAATAACTATTTGATTACTTCATTTCGATATGATTTGACAACCGAATTTTTTATTTCTAAGAATTAATATATTTTGTTAATTGTATTTTCCTTTCATGGTGCTTAGAGTCTAGATCATGATTATTATCTAGCAAATAGCAGGAACTTTGTGAAAAAATTCTCAAAAGCTTGTGCAAATAATTTATGCACATCCGTATTACGCTGGGTATAACGTATTTCAACACCCCTTTTTGTTTTCCAGGAAAGCGACCAACAAAAAATGAGTTATGTATAACTCATTTTTTGTTGTTGGTTCTGAAATTTAACCTTTCTAAATCTAATAGCCACCGTATTTTCCCAGTTTACTGACAGTTTTTGAGATCCAAAAATAGATTTTATTTTGCAGCACTCTTAAAAAGATACATTTATTAAGTAGTAAATCAACTCAAACAACCGACTTACAGTGTTAAGCGCCATCAGAATAAAAAATAAAAAAAGAAAATAAATTACCAGACTAGCTTTTGGCAACGCTACTCTGCGCATTTTAACTGAAAAGAAAAACGATCGGCGGTACAGATCCTTTTATTCTAACGAAATGTATTATTGGGTTAACATATTATCTGGCAAGATATCAAGTTCTGTGTAGATGTCCTACTAACGACCGTTGGAAATATTAAAAGCTTTACTGGGTTTGTGAAAAAATATGAAATCTGCAATAATCGAAATGGACTCTTAAGGCGTTAAAGAAATTGATCAGATTATAATCATTGTTAAGAGTTCTGCACTATTAACAAAAATATCATCAACGGTAGATAAAAAGAAATCGGCCACAGTCTTAAGGAGTAAGCCAATTAGAAGGTTTATGTACAGGGTGGGCAAATAAGCGAGGTAAGCGGCTGTATCTCAGAAACCACTAATCGTAGATACTTGAAGAAGAAGAATTGCATGTCAAATTCTATTTTCCATGTCTATCCTGGTTGAGTTTGATACACGATGTCTTTTAGGTGTAAATAAAAGTGGAGAATCTTTCTTTGAAACTCGGTTGATTGTGTTTTCATCGCTTCCACAAAAGACTGATTAACATCATTCAGATCGCTTCCAATAGCAACAATGCTGTTGCAGGTATTGAAAGATTTTTCCGTATGCACATCATGCGTTGAATGATAATATTGCCCAACCACCATCATATTTACTTTTATTGCATGATGCAATCCCAACACCTGCTCCGACACATTCAACACTTTCGACATAATATCATTAAAAAACGCTGTAAAGTCAATGTGGTCAGTATTGCTGCTTATACGGTATGTTGCAATCCTACTTTTGAAAGCACTATTCACACGTTCTACACCATGACATAAAGGTAGACAGGAATTATTTCTATGCTGTGAAGTTCTCTGATGAGCCGCCATAAAATTTACTGGCACTGAGACATTGCATATGACAGAATTTATAGCTGATGTTGATGTAGCTCCATCTAACCTGGGTTGCTTTCCTCCAACGTCATTTGCCATAAATCTTGCTGTGCATGATTCCCTCTTATGTCGCAACATATTGTAATAACGACTGAATGATACACCATAATTTTCACAAATGTAAACCATTATTATTATCATGACGCGATTCAAAGATTAAACTCCTCCCAACCATCTTTATACATCCGAATTGACACATGTGGCCATCTCAAGGTCAACGCGCTTCACGACACTTTTTAGACAACGCAGTAGTACTTCCACGGTCGTTATTGTAGAACTACAAATAACTATTACTTTTTGGATTTCCGGCCGGGAATCGAACCCGGGTCTCCCGCGTGACAGGCTGGGATGCTTACCACTATACTACCTAAACTAACCCAAATTAATGTAGAAGATAATTCACATGCAGTAAACGTCTTAAATATCAATCCGGCAACAGGGTTTCTTCTGAAAAATTCAAGTTTTGGCTATTGTGACAAATTACAGTAACAAACTAAAATTTAATGGGGCTGTCATAAGCTTTGTGTTGGGATCGGAAGCAAACGAAGGCCTCTTCTTCTAGGTAAATGTCTCCTAGCTAAAATACTCTATAGAACACCCCTCTTCACAAGTCACAAGACCCAATGATTTAATAATTACAAAGATATCTTGTAGATGTGCTAGTAGTAGAATAAATTGTACTTTGACGAAAATATAGCTATTAGAGTATTTTTTGGTTTAAAGCGAATCACAGCAAAGAAAAACATTTTTGTAATTAAAATATTTTTGCATCCACTATAATACGGACTTTTAAGAGCAATTAAGGATATTTTTTGAAATGTTATTTTAGCCATTTAAACATATTTTTCTGTAGCTATTTGATAGCTTTGCAAGGGCTTGACTTTCAAGAATATGCATAATATTTAAAAAATAATGTTGTAAACCACAATACGACACTTTTCTGGCGCCTATGTAATGCAGATATCTTGTTGACTTTAATAGATTTCTATTAGAGGCTCCTAGAGTTTTCTCTCAGTGTTTGTTAGCTATTGTTTGGGCGAGTATTATTGCCTTCGTGTTTACTGTATTTTGCAGTGTAAATCAATCCAGTTTCAGAAAGATCCAATAATCATATTTTCAGTTTTCTGTCTAAACAAAGCTTAACATTCTATATAGTCTACATCATTTCGTGGGCGATAAATAATTTAATACTATTCTCTGCTAAAAATGTAATCTTCGACGACGACGACGACCGGAAGAGTTTAATCGTTGATTGAGACAATCAATCAACGGTTTAGCTTACAATTTTGTAAGGGATTAGGCTAATTATATTAAAATTATTAGAAGTTATAATAATTCCTAGCAGCAAAAGCACAACAAAATACATATTAAAATCGCCATATATACAATGCATGGTAGCTAATATCACATATTTCTTAATAATGCCCCTTATTTTTACTTTTCATTTAAATTGTAATACATCTTGATTATTCTCCTTATCTTATTCCATACTTAATCGAATAACAACTTGCAGGGTCAGTGTTGCCAGAGTGGCAAAGCCAAAAATCGCTACAACCCGGCGTGAAAAATCGCTACTTTGTCGCTACTTTCTTCTGACGCAGACAAGGGCGTAATATACTGAAAAAACACATAAGTGTTGTGTTTTTACAGAATAGGATTTCAAAAAAATAATAAAAACGTAGGAGAAAACAAAAATAGATCTCTAATAGTGTTTTCACTAAAACTAAAAACAGAATACAACACAACAAACACTAATTTACTTAGTCACTACCCAATAAGAAAAACGTTCGACAAAACCAGTAGGTCTCTAATAGTTTTTTCGTTGTTATTATTGAACTTTTCACATGCGTACTTTTTCCGGAAAATTCCACTTTAAGACTAAGACTAATAACACAACACTACAAAAACTAACTTAAAATTTAACCAGAGTCACTACTTGACCCCATTTCACAATCATCCTCTTGGAAAGTTTTATTTAAATACATATTTTTCATTTTTGAAAAATGGTTTTCATTAAAGTCATAAGTTAAACAGCATTTTTTATTTTGTTTGATATCTAATTTAACTCTTAATATAGAAGATAATGTTTCACAACTAATTTTTTTTCTTTCGCTCGAGACAGATTTCGGGGAAATCCCAAAACACAAACCAAGCCGACAAAACAGATATCGATATCATGACAATCAGCTGGGCTGACAAGTGCCGTTTATAGTATTCAGGGGCGTACGTTGCTTGATTGCAATTTAAACAGCAATATATTTTTAGGTTTTACCGAAGCTTAACCGAGATAAATACCATTACAAATCCTCAGTTCGAAAAAGTCGCTACAAATAGGTTTGTTTTTGTAAATCGCCGCTACGTCTCACTGTGTTCAAAAAGTCGCTATTTTCGCGATAAGTCGCTACGAATGGCAACACTGTGCAGGGTACAAAATGTTACTTTAATTTAACCTGTTTCAGCCCCGAACTATTAAACCTTGGGAAGGGGAACAAAATAGCGACATTTATTTATATTAGACCTAGATTTGAATATGTACATATTAAGTATAAACTGCTTAACATTCATTCTACTTGATACATAAGGATTTAGAATATAGGCTAACACTTTAGCAAGAAAGCCAAGGTATTTCAAATATAAATGATGGGATTTGCGGAAAGTACGAGATATATGGAGTGAATGTGTTATAAGCTATCAGCTTATTTGTGAATAAAGTATACGTGTTTCGTTTGCATGTTACATACAAATATATTTACTATCTTGTTTATTTCGTTTTTAAAAACTTTATTTTAGTTACACGAAGAGAAAATACAAGTAGTAATGTATTAACCTACTACACTGAAAGCTTGCTTATGACTAAAATGCACACTCTTATCTCTGCCTATTTATAATATAATAAATGCTGAGCACTGCAAAGCTAGTAATCTAATCCTCTAAAACTACATAGTCGCCATAAGTGGCCATATAATTCCTCCCTTCTTTAAGTTTGAGAAAATGGGGGATTTTCGAGAGTCTTTAATTGTATGTCGACTTTTACATCTTTTCGTTTTTTACAATAATATTTGCGACCAACCAAAATTACTACAATTATTATTATAATGTTTACAATGGTTATTAAAGCTATTGATAAACTATTATTGTCAATATCGAAGTCTTTTAGAGTGCTAACGGTTAATCTTTTAGCATCTTCTTAATCTTCTTTTATATTTTCTAAGTTCACCTCTTTTAATTCTAAGGGTTCAATATTCTGAACTAACTTTTCGTCAATATTTATTGATGCGAGTTTTAATCTTAAATTGACAGTTTCTGGTTTTTGCGAATCATAGTTTTCGTTTCGAATTTTAACTTTACATTCTGCTGGTATAATAAGGGATACTGTACTTATTGTTTCAAGACTGTGTTGATTGGGGCATTGAATGCATTGTGATGCATAATATTTATTTCTGCGAAGTTAATTGCAGTTTGCACATTGTTCTTTATTTCCTGTAGCACACGAAGGTTATTCTCTAGGTTATCTAGTAACAAAATAAGATATGTGGCTTTTGTTGCTGATTGTGTAATTTGCGTTAAATTGTTTATACGCGCTGCTAAAAGTTGCTGATTTTCAGTAATTGAATTTAACTGAGACTCTATATCTTTTGCTAATTTCTTGACGACTGTTTGTGTTGAAAGTAAATCGTCATGTATTGTCTTTTGATTGTCTCGAAGAGTTTTAATATAATTGTCATAGCGTTCGCCATCATCTGCGTCTAACGTACCATACAAATATTTTTGAACTGTTCCGAGAAAGTTAAAAAGACCTCTTTTAATCCTCTTTTGGGGATTGCTATAATATTTGACAAATAATTCGATTGATTCGGCCATATCTATTAAATTGTCAGTTCTTGTCATTAAAAGTTGGTGTAAAGGTGAATAAGGCGAGATAATAATGTCTCTTGTATTAATCAATGTCTTATTGATTTGTAAAAGTGTTGACTTAGTTAAATATAAACAATTTCTAATGTTAGTTAAATTGACATGATAATAAACATGATGATAATTCGTTATTACATAACTTTTTCCTTGGTAAACTGGAAGCAATGGGTTCGTTATCTTCTCAATCTTATACTGAGCGTTGACTAGTAAAGGAAGTAAAACGAAGATAGTCCTCATTTTTGTTTTCGTGAAAATAAGGAATGCCGTTTAATATCCTTTGGATGTCTTTGATTTTTAAATTCAGTCAATTTATATTTTTGTTTTATTTTTAGTCCTAACTTGCGTGGAGTATTTACAAGTTGTTTTGTCATTTCTGGTATTTCAGGGTCATCTTCACGGTTTTTATTGAGTTTTGCTAAAACATTAGCCTTTTTGGCATTTAATTTTGAATTGATCTTTTCATTTAATTCTTGGAATGTTTGACCAAGTTCATAAACGTAATCCGTTTGTAATTGATTTAGATTTTTCTCAAAGTTGAGTTGATAATTGATATTACCTTTTAATACTTGAAAAGGGTTATACTCATGTGAAGAATGAATGCTATTATTATAATTCAAAATAGCTATATCTACTAATTCTTGAACTGTTCTTGTTCGATGGTCATTTCTAATTGCAATGATGCTTTCTTTTAATGTTGAATGAAATCGTTCAATAGGTGAGTTCGAATTTGGGTTGTAAGGTGTAACAAAATGTAATTCGATCTGATAAGTCTTGCAAAGATCTTGAATTAAATTGCTTTTAAATGTTTGAGCATTATCAGTTGTTATCTTACAAGGTGTACAGTGGTGTGAAAAGTACTTAATTAAGCTTTAACAAATTTCTATTGAAGTTTCATTAATAGGGTAGGCAGCTGCAAACTTAGAAAAGTTGTCTATTAATGTTAGATATTTTTGTCCTGATAAGGAATATATATCCATGTGAATATGTTCTAATGGTTTTGAACCTGTGGGCGTTGGTTTATAAATTACCTTAAAAGGATGCCTGTCATACTTTGTTTTTTGACAAGTTTCACAGATAGATATTTACAAAATTAATTACATCTCTTTCCAAACTAGGCCAATAATATCGTTGTTTAATATTCTTGATATTCTCAGTCATTCCTCTATGTGATGTTTTCGTCTGGTGATATCTTTCAATAATTTATTTTTGTTCGTTTTCACTTATGACGTCATCAAGTAGTAAATTTGAAATGACAAGTTTATAAGCATTGTAACGAAGTTACTATATTTTTAGGGGAATGGTATGCAAGCCGGATTAACTTTCTTATTTTACGAGCTATTCACATCATTCTTTTTCGTAAAATATAATTTAAATATTCTAAACTTAGTTCAATAAAATATTCCGTCGCGAAAAGCCGGGAAATCGGTTTCCACATTTTCCGTAGTACTCGCGCGGTACCGGTAGAACGTCGCGATCTCCGTCGCAGCACCGTGCGCGTGAAGGTCCCCACTCATCGGCCGGCCGATGACGTGATCCCCCACTACGCGTCGGATTAACAAAACCGGGCTGCATCGCGCTGAACAGGCAGAACTCACCCGGGTTCTCGAAGAAGAAGTCGCCAGCCAGCCAGCTGCCTAGCCCAGCCCAGACCAGAGGAAGAGGACCACCACTACCGCCAATGTAGGCCGCCAAGCTGAGCCAGACCCACGACGCTTCCTGCAGGTCGCCGCCTTCAGCAGACCGCCATCGTCGCCACCTCTCTTGTCCGCCTTCGCTGCTATATAGGTATTACTGTAGGTATATCTCTCTCCCTCTTACACTACACTAAGCTGGTCTCGGTTTTCTATTCCGATCAGTTATTCTTTCACTACACACACTCTCTCTCTCTCTCTGCACTACAAGCCGGCCTCGGTCTTTCAATTCCGGTCGGTTCTATCTTTACAAGCTCTATCTCACACTCAACCCACCTTCCTCCACTCCTCATCTCTCTCACTCCCTTGCATTACACAAGCTGGTCTCGGTTTTCTATTCCGATCAGTTATTCTTTCACTACACATGCTCTCTCTCTCTACACTACAAGCCGGCCTCGGTCTTTCCATTCCGGTCGGCTCTATCTTTACAAGCTCTCTCTCACACTCAGTCTACCTACCCCGTTCCTTAACTAGCCTACCGCCTCCACGACGGCGTAAAATCGTAGTAGCGAAGCACGACCGGAAAGCAATGACGTATTCGCGCACGCGCAATCGGGGATTTATTTTTCATGTATGCAGGAAGCCTCGTCAGGTCGTTTATTAATGTCGCACCGTATCCTATGTATCGTCGTCATCCTTATTTTTGTTACGATCCGAACCTTAACGCTATCGTCGCAAGTTTCCGCCAATCTTCTAAGCATCAGGCCGCGTATATACATACCCGTCAGGACCAAGTCAGAGGAGCTACGTTGGACCGATGTTGGACCGTCATTCGAGTGCCTGTCCGTGGACTCGTGGATACCATAATCCAAGTAGCTTCGTCGTAGTAGTACCGTTCCTTAACAGTTGATATCGCGGCTCTGTTTCTCTTCTCAATGTCAATGTCATTCCGTTACGTTTCGCATATCATACCCCCCTCTGGCAATATTCTATTTTCACTTCTTTATCTTTTGGGTTAAGGATAAGTCGCATTAGAGTAACTTTTTAGTTAAGAATTGATAGTTTAGGTTAACCGCAGTTAGGTATGTTGGATTAGTAAAGAATAATTCTTACGTTGCAACGTTAGGTTAGCATAGGTCATCAGGGTTTTGACGTCACCATTCTTTATATTTCCAGTTGGCAAATAGAGATGCTGTATTAGGTGTATTTTGAAATTGTGTGTTTTCTTTCTAAATCCCTTCCTGCTAGTACTAAGTTAGAATAAGCAAGTGAATTTCTAAAAGCAGCCGGCAACCACGCAAACATTCAAGATTGACCCCTGGTTCGCCGTTTCTCCACTGTCTAAAAGCAACCCGGTGCGGAGTGGGCCCTCTACCACTATAATCCAGATGCGGTGGCGCCCGAGAACCAACCATTGGTTGACGTAATGGTTAAACTAGGCAGTCCAATAGCATGATATGCAGAAGAAATAGCATAATATGCAGAAGCAAAGAAGCGCCTAACGAGAAACCCCTCACAGCATTATGCTTAAATGTTTCTTGGAAAATTCTTATTATTATCGGCTCCAACTCTTTGTTTGGGAAATGTAAACAGTACATATCGGGAGGTAAATGATCTCTAAGAAGTCGTTGTACTTCTTCTGTTGAAGGATTCTGATTAATGAAAATCAAAAATCTCTTTTTGGTTTCAATTAATTTCATCGTTGTCACATAAGATGTATCTTTTGTGGTCCATTTGAACATTGCCTGGTTCTTAAATGTATTTACCGACTTATTTACATATGGGGCACCAAGAATTGGGTCTTCCATTGATGTATGTATTGTGTCCGTGTCTGAGTTGTTTTCTTTCATGTTATCCTCTACCTTAGGGATGTCGTGATCTTTGTTTCCTTCCATTGAGCTAGCAGTATCAGTTTCTGATTTCGCTTTCTGTTTGCTAGTTGATGGTTGATGTGTCTTTTTGACTGGTAATGGTTTTTGATTATTTGTCAATGGTTTATCCACGAATGGTTTATCTATGAATGGTTTATCTACGAATGGTTTATCTACGAGTGGTTTGGGTAGATTTGTTTTATTCGGAGCGTTAATCTGAATGTCCGATATAATGTTTATTTTTGGAGTCTTTTTCTTAACTTCTGCTACTTTTTCTGAATATATTTTCCTGGGTTTTTCGAAAAGGTTTTCCTGTGAATCGAAAAAATGCTTAATTTTTTCGTGCCACAATTGTTGATCATCTTCTTCTTCTTTTTCACATATAGCAGACATGTGTGTGGGTGGTGATTTTGTTATTTCCACTGGGTGTACTTCTCGAGGTGGACGGGAAAGTGAGTCTGCATTGGAATTCTGCGTACCTTTTTTGTACTGAATTGTATATTCGAATTCTTGAGGTTTTAGTCGCCATCGCACTAATTTTGAATTTGGCTCTTTAATGGAGAAAAGCCATTGCAGTGGCTTGTGATCACTTACAATGGTAAATTGTCGGCCAAATAAATATGGACGAGAGTATTTTGTTGCCCATACTATTGCAAATAGCTCCTTCTCAATTGTTGAGTAATTACATTCACTCGAATTCAGTGTTCTACTTGCATAGGCAATGGGTAAATCTGAACCAATAGTTCCTTGCGATAGAATTGCACCGATTGCATATTCTGATGCGTCAGTTGTCAAAATAAAGGGTTTCTCGAAGTCCGGGTACTGGAGTATTGGATCGTTTGTTAGAATATTCTTACAAAGATTAAAAGCTGAAATAAAAGCTTTATCATGAACTATTTTTCCATTTTTCTTTAGACAGCTTGTTAATGGTTTTGTTATCTTGGCGAAATTCTTAATGAATTTTCGATAATAACCAACAAGACCTAAGAATGACTTAATTTCTTTGGGTGTTTTTGGCATTTTCAAATTTTTAACTGCTTCGATTTTTCGTGGGTTAGGTTTAACACCGTCAGGGGTAATGACATGTCCTAAAAATTCAACTGACCTATGTAAAAATTCTGATTTGTCTAACTGAATTTTCATGTTAAATGACATTAACCTTTCAAAAACTAATTTTAACGAATTTATATGTTCTTGAAGACTTGTGGAGTAAATAATTATGTCATCCATGTATACAAGACAAACTTTACCTAAAAGTCCGCGCAAAACGTTATCCATAGTTCTTTGAAACGTCGCGGGCGCGTTTTTCAAACCAAATGGCATGCGTATGTACTCATAATGGCCATGGTCAACATTAAAAGCTGTTTTCGGTATGCTTTTTGGATCCATTTCTATCTGATGATATCCGCTTGCTAAATCTAGCGTTGTAAAGTATTGACAACGTCCTAGCTTATCCAAAATGTCAGAGATATTTAGAATTGGGTATCTATCACTGATAGTCTTTTCATTAAGTTTGGAATAATCAATCACCAATCTCCACTTCTTTTGTCCAGAAGCGTCCGGTTTTTTAGGAACTATCCAAATTGGTGAACTCCAAGGGGATGATGAAGGTTGAATGATTCCGTTGTCTAATATTTCATTTATTTGTCTATTGACTTCATCTTTATGTATATATGGATACCTATAATTTTTCGTATGAGTGGGTATTTCGTCAGTAGTGTTGATTACATGCTTGACTTGATTTGTAAATGTCAAAGGGTCTCCAGGTTTATGTAAAATGTTATTAAATTTTTTAAGAAGCTTGAAAAGTTGTTCTCTCTCTTCTTGGTTTAAGTGTTCATGTCTAATTAGGGATTTAAAATCTACATTTTCATTCACGAAATGGGAATGGATGGATGTTTCAATATTTTTGAAGTTAAATATTTCAAAATTGTTAAGTTCGATTGGTTCTAAGGGCATATTGTCATTCGTACTACCTTCTAATACTATTGACCTATCCGTATGATTATAGATATCGAGTGTGTAAGTATTATTATCAATTGTCACAATAGTTGGTTGTATTTCGATATCATGGTCACAAAAATAAGGCATTATCCATGTCGTATTGTTGGGTAGGTTAGTCTTAAATGTAGACTTTTGAATTGTTTTTGGCGGAATTTCAATTAAGTATTGATCGAAGTTTTCTCGATAATAAAAAGGAATTTCTAAGTATTGATTTCTTAGTAATTGATTTTTTAAATCGATATTCAAGTTTAATTTACAAAGATCTTTTATACCTAGAATACCGTCAAAATATTCATGAAATGGGTACAATATGAAATCAACTGAGTCTGTTATACCAAAGCATAAGAATAAGGGAATGCTTGCTTTACCCTCAGCTTTTTTAGAATCTGCACAAGTTTGTAAAGTGCTCGTATAAGGTTGTATTAATTCAGGAAAATAAGTCTCTGCTAAAGATGGTCTTAATAATGAAGCATGAGAACCAGTGTCTATTAGTAATTTGATATTATAATTGGGAATTTCAATATATGGTAATTGATTAATCTGAAAACTATTCAAATTTAAACATGGTTTTATTCCGAGGCTGGTAAATGAAAATTTTCTAGTTGTTCACTTATGCTTTCTTCAGCTTGATTTTCTAATTTTTCCACATTTTGGTAATAGTCATGTTCATCAAAGTCCGAATTATTTATTGGATACTCGACAATATCGGTATCAGAATAATAATTTGGTTCTTCATTTTCAAGGTGGGTTAATTCTTGCCAAGTGAAATTGGGTTTACCTTGTGGTCGAAAATGAGATTGTTGTAGTCTTTGCACTTGACTCACAGGTTTTCGGGGCTGGACACTAACGCCAGACATGGGTTGTGGATATTGTTGAGGTTTCGAAAATTGCGCATTTCTTTGTGCGAAATTTGGTGTGAAATTTTGATTTGGGGTTCTGAAAAATGTTTGATTAGGGTATCTTGGAAATTGACCTTGAGGTTTCGGATTAAAAGGTTGATTATATGGTTTAGGGTTGAAATTAGTTGGTCTTGGAAAATTATTCTGGGGATTAACTTGAAACTTATATTGATTCTTCTGGAAATCAATAGATTGTGGTTTTTGAACATTTTTGTTTGAATTCTGATTTTGTAAATAATTATTTTTGAAATTATTTTGAGAAGTTAATATTTCATAGTTTGTTATTATTTCAATTGCATGATCCAAATTCTGTGGATTTTGTACAATTAATAAAGTTCTTAATTCACTAGAAATATTGGATAGAAGGTTTTGCGTAGCTGTAAGCTCATTTTGTGAAATTAAAACTGCGCGTGCTTCAATATTGGCAATTTCTGAACAAATCTTACTATTAATCTTAGTTACTAACGCTTTTAACTTTTGAATATAATCCTGTGTGGATTCGCTCTTTCTTGTTAAAAATATAAGTTGTTGTTGTAAACTAGCTCTATTTACTGGGTCAGCAAACTGTTGTTTGTAAAGCTAACCTAATTTCTGCCCATGTATTAAGATCAGATCTAGTTAACAAAAAATCTTCGGCTGCACCGATTATTTTTGACTTAATTGCTAAGATTACATATTATTGTTGAGATTTATCTCCGTTAAAATATCTAGCATAAAAGGTATCTATTTGTGTTAAAAATGTTTCTAAGTGAGTGGGCGTGCCATCAAATGTTTTTAATAATGCTACTACTGATTTTAAAGCATTTGCCATAATGTTTGTATTCTCAACTTGCGTTTCTTGGACTTCGAATATATTTGAAATGTTACAATATAATTCAGTTAATTCACTTTCTGATGAATTAATCTTTTCTACGTTATTACGTCTTATTCTAGGATACGTTATATCACTAAATCTACCTTTAAATTTCTTCATGAGAAACTAACATATTCTAAAAAGTATTACTTTTCACTTTTTTTTCGAAATAAAATTGAAATATCTTAACTAACAGGATGTCCGATTATAAAGAACAATTACGACTTACAATAAAGTTCTCAATCTCCGTCCTGTATCAGGTGGTACTTCGCTGAAGAGGTATACTATCCAGGGTGGTTGCCTCCTGTCGTGGACTCTAGCCTACGCCAATAAGTCCTGTACTGGCTGTCGTAACGGCGTACCGATGAACGATGTCTGCCAGGAGTCACAAGTAGCTCTCCGTAGGGGTTGATGTTTCGATCCTTCCTTAACTGTTGAGACAGACGGAGTGGCACCAATAATCTAAAGGGCACTGATAATCCAGGAGTGTACACGCAAACGTCGTAACGTGAATCGTAACTTTTCCCGAATTTCGTATCCGAAAAGAATCCTTAGTACGCACACCGGAAAGGATCCTACCGACTGCGCCAAATATATTTACTATCTTGTTTATTTCGTTTTTAAAAACTTTATTTTAGTTACACGAAGAGAAAATACAAGTAGTAATGTATTAACCTACTACACTGAAAGCTTGCTTATGACTAAAATGCACACTCTTATCTCTGCCTATTTATAATATAATAAATGCTGAGCACTGCAAAGCTAGTAATCTAATCCTCTAAAACTACATAGTCGCCATAAGTGGCCATATAATTATACCTCGAATAATTTGGCAAATATCTTCGAAATCGTAATCCTTTCGGTATACAATTATTGGATCCATTAGAATTTATATATAGTACGTGGAAATACACATAACATTAATACAAATGATATTTAGGATCCATATGTGAGTAATATAATAGCTTACTCGAGTTACCCCTCTAAGTTTTGCTGGCTTACTGGATCTTTTAATTGTCTACTCAATGGATTGTAGTATCTTTTTATGCATAACTGTCATATTTTTATTTGTGTATTCCCTCTCGATCCGTTCATTATTGAAACGGTTCATAATATTCGGATATGCACTCTTATCTGAGATCTGACATTTATTAAGTTATTTGTAGATTTTTAATTTTCTTAGAATGCCCTTTACAAGCCCGTCCTACAAAACTTACAACTTTAGATCTGTTAAACGGTTTTTTTTGCCCTTATGCAACAAAAAGGAAGGATAATATTAGCAATAGCAAAAGCATTACACTTTTTAATGGTATTGATACGTAAATAATGCAATCTTACTTTATGCAAAAATAGTATTGACACGTAAGTTCCAAGTAGTTTATGCCGGAGTCGTCATCATGCCGGTAAATGCGGGTTATCTGTTAGGGATTGTATAAATGAATTCATATTTGCGTTTCATTTCACCCTAGCACGATCGGATGGCGTTTGTCTGCTTGTATTAGCTTTATTTGTTGAGCTGTTTGTATGTCTTTATGGTTCAATGCAAGTATAGTTTTCGGCAGCGCTGGTAGTGCAGTGGTCATACCAATAACACCTTTGCAGAAAGACTAAGCGCTGTCAACAATTTTAGCTCGTGACTTATTGCATTTAGGCCATTGCTATTTGGAGCGAAGATGTAGGAGGGGGGGGGGTTCAGGTAGAAGGGTAATCGCAATTGAGGCGGAAGAGGTTGCAACGTTGGTAGACCACGACGATAGTAGCGAATATTATGATGCATAAAGAATGTATCTCTTACATTAAAATTTCTCCAAAATTGTAAAAACATATTTCAATAAGGTGTTCTTTCCTCTTTCTATAATGTGGTATTTCGTAATTTATTCATTTAATTATCTAATAGTAAATAAGTTAATAAGTACGTACGTTTTAAATTTCTAACGATCTCTCTAAATACAATCATTCGTACATATGTATTAGATACATTATTCATATTATGCATCTATACCTATAAAATACACACAGTCACCTTGCTTTTGCACAGATATTTAAAATCATACATATACCAGCAGAATAATTTGCCGATCTAAATAATCCCACATATATAGAGCCGGCAACAGCGCAAACATAAACAAATGTAAAGTTTGTGATATTAGTGGCTGTCCTAATTGGAGATTGGTGTTGTTTGTTGTATTTTTGGTAATTCGGAACTATTTATGTGTGTTTAAGTGCGTGAAACTCGAACCTAATATTTCGTTGTATATTAAGGTATACAATTTATATTGTTAGGCATATTTTTAAATACATAAAACTATATATTTCGGACTGAAAGACATGTTGCTTGACAGTTTGTGTGAATATCGACGCTTGTAGAGGTGTTTTTATTTGGTTCGTCTTTATAGTTCATTGTGTATGTCACATTTACAACTTTTTGCTCGTGTTCAATCGTATATTTTTATCTCTCTTTCCAGTAGTTTTGTGGTCACTAACCACAATTATGCTTCAAAAATGCTGCATTCCCGGCTGTAATGGGAACTCTAAAAATGGGCCTAAAATTCATGTTTTCGGTTTTCCAAAGGGGGTAAGTTTACAACAAAAATGGCTAAAAGCTATGCCTCGAGATATGTTTGAGCCTACAAAAAACATGAAAGTATATGAAGCTCATTTTCCTGAAGGTAGTAGTATAATAAAAAGTACAACAATTCAAGATTCAAAGACAGGCAAATTTTTTACAATAGATTTACAAAAACCAAGGATAAAAGAAGGTTGCATACCATCTATTTCTTTAAATTGCTCATGTGATATATCAAAAATGTCAAAATAGCGCCAAGAAAATATGAAAAGCTCAAAACTATTGATGAGTGTTATTTGTCGAAAGCCTTTGAAATAAGCAAAATTGAGTTAGAGGAGAACGAAAAAACATAAATTTTGATAATTTTGGGGTTTAATCAAAATTTAAAACGCCGTTTATTTCACATAGCTTTCAAGATATACATATTTCTGTCCGACAGATATATGAGACAGAGAAGAGATTTAGAGTTCAATCTATATTAACTATTGGCGTCCGCAAGGGGTGGGGGCAAAATCCCCCCCAGATATATTAAAATAACGCTTAGTATAAAAGTACATTTAAAATGCAGTTAAACATGCCTGAAAATTACGTTGACTATTTTCTTACAATGCCACAAGAATTGAAAGATCTTTCAGTACCCTCCGACCTGTAAAAACTTGGTTGACATCATGATCAACCATGTCTCTGTACGCTTAGCTCTAACAGAGAATTTGAGAATAATATTAAAGACAAAGTTATGGTTAGCAATAAATCGGTTTTCACAAAAGGGGAGAAATTTGCTATTTCGCTCCTCCGATTAGAAAAATATAGGTATGTATATCCATAGTACATAGTATAGTTTCTAGGGTAGATATGTTTCCAATTTTACGCTACAGTTAAGTTTAAGTTAAAGTCTAACAAACCGACACCGTATATATGTATTTTTGACAATATAAATATTTAAGTTTCAATTTATGTTTACTTTCCCCAGAGGCGGATCTGTGAGTGAGACTGTAGCCCCCCCATAGACTCTCAAAAGTTTATGCAATATTTGTATACCAATAATACAATTTTTAACTTCAATTAAATCTAACCTAAGAAAAAGAAGAAGAGTTTTACCGCTTGCAGGTTCGATTGTTATATTATATTGTCACGGCTAGCAACCATCCGAATGTTTTTGTTCTACATTACAGAGGAATTGTGGAATTATCTCGATGCCCTGGTTGAGAAGAATATAGAGTGGCCTCGCTTCTTCTGGAGTATTCGTCGTAGATGCTAGATTCTATATAAATAACAGGTAGCGGCGAGTTGCAGTTAGTTAATCATTAAGTGTTGAATTGTAAAGAGCTATTAGTTGTGAAGTTATAAAGGTAGTTTAGTGTGTTTAATTGTACACAGTGATAAAGAATAAAGAGAGCATTAGTTTAAAATAGTAAAAGTTGTAATTTCTTTCAGAACCCACGGAAAAATGTAACATTTGGTGTCAGAAGTTGAATTGTGAAGAATTTTTCGATAAAAGAAGAGGGACAAGTACGTCAACGAGACCGTTTGACTGGTTGATTCTTTTAAAATTTTATAACATTCTGTGGTCAATACGAGGCAACAAACGGCAGAAATGGAGCAAATAAATGAAATGTTGGCCGATTTCATGGAAAATTTAAATACTGAGAGGCGAGCGGATCGGGAAGAGGAGGAACGCAGAGGGCAAGTGGATCGGGAAGAGGAGGAACGTAGACGGCAAGTGGATCGGGAAGAGGAGGAACGTAGAAGGCAAGCAGAACAGGACCGGCTCCAGTAAATTTTACAAGACCAAGAAGATAAAAGGCAAATAGAACAGGACCGGTTTCAGAAAATTTTACAAGACCAAGAAGATAAAAGTCAAATAGAGCAGAATCAACTTCAGAAATAGATGCTGGATGTAATTGTAGGCGAGCAAGGAAAATTACAGAAAATATTGGACGGTCGAAATGAGAAATTTGAAAAAGAAGTAGACAATATACAGAAAGAAGTTGGAAATGTACAAAGAGGAGTAGGAAACGTACAGAAAGAAGTGAAGAATCTTCAAGCAGAAGTTATCAGACTAAAAAATCAAGGACCGAACGAGAGGTTATTCACCACAGGACAGCATATCAAACCTCCAACGTATGACGGTCAAACATCCTGGACAATGTACAGAAGACAATTTAAAGCCGCTGCTGTTGCCAACGGTTGGAATAACGAAGAAATTGCTACGTCACTAGTGGTAGCGCTCCGTGGATCTGCCCTGGAGAGACGATTTGGCGACCAACATAGAAGGCAGCTCTATGAGGCACAAGTAAAGTATCGACATGAGAAGCCTGGTAAAAATGTGCAAGAGTTTGAGGCAGACGTTAGACGTCTCATTCAATTGGTCTACCCGGGAGCAACAGAAGAATTTCAAGAGGAACTCACTGCCCAATATTTCGTGGATGGTAAGAGATTCAGAAGATGGTATCTGAGATCCAGAAACTCAGAAAATGCTACTTCTAGCCAAATTTGATAACAGCTGCGAAATTTTGGGTAGATCCCTAGAAATCGAGGCGGCATGTAACATCACTAAGCCAACTATCCGGGACGTATCCATCCAGGATGAAAAGCTGGCGAACAGTTGTGAACTAACCGAGATGGACAATATTTTGAAGAAATTAACCGAAGTTCTTCAGACCACGGGTAGACTCCGGGAGCCACTAGAAGTTAGGCCATATAACCGAAATGCTATAAATCAGTGCTATAAATGTGGCAAGACTGGACATTTCAAAAGGGACTGTCTAGTACAGATATTCCGAAAGCCACTAGAAGTTATATCATGTAACCGAAACGCTATAAATCAGTGCTATAGATGTGGCAGGACTCGGCATTTCAAAAGGGACTGTCGAGTACAAAGGTTCCGGGAGCCACTAGAAGATAGGCCACGTAACCGAAATATTCCAAATCAGTGCTATCGATGTGACAGAACTGGGCATTTCAAGAAAAACTGACGAGTACAACTACGGTCTACATCTTCATTCAGAGACGTTAGCAGTTTTAAGTCGAGTCAGGAAGAGTTAAAACAATATAACTTTAAGGCTAAGCACAGGGAAGAAAGATGGCATAATTACACAGATGTTTTATCCAGAAGGGCATGCGAGGAAAATTTTAAACATTGTCAAAGATTGGACTTCTTAAACGAGCATGGGAAAGCGCCGATGGAAAAGTAGTGAAGACGCAGTTAGTGGTACCAAGGAAGAGGATATCGGAAGTCCGGGAAGAAGTACATAATGGAAAGTTTGGTGCTCTTCTCGGAGTTAACAGAACGATTGAAAAGATCTGCGACACATTTTACTGGGTCAACTACTGCCAGGATGTAAAAGATCGTTTATGATTTACTTAAAATTAGAAAATCGTATTGAACGAAACATGTCCCACATTTCAATGGATGCGCTAATTATAATAAAAATGACATTTTAAAAATAATTCTCAAAAGTATTTCTAACACCATCTTAAAAAAAATATTGCGCTAAAAATAGCGGCCATTTAAGAAAAAGAAATAAAAAAATAACATTACTGCAGAATAACCGCGTCTGACTGCCTCCACTTGCCGCCACAATATCGAAAAATTGAAATATACAGCTCTGATTGATAGGCAGATTTAACTTTATTACAGCATAACCGCGTCTGCTACGCACCTGCCGCCCGAATACGGAAAAATTGGAATGTACTGCTGATTTTTAGGGAGATTTGATGAGGTCACTTAGCAGGTGTGCAGTCAACACAGAATGACATTATTAAAGAATAACCGCGTCTGACTGCCTCCACCTGCCGCGTAAGTATCAAAAAATGTATATATACATCTGATTTTTAGGCAGACTTGATGCAGTCGCTCAGCAGGTGTGCGGTCAACACGCTATAACTTTATTACACAGCATACCCGCGTCTGACATCCCCACCTGCCCCCCAATACCGAAAAATTTAAATATACTGCTGATTTTTAGACAGATTTGATGCGGTCACTTAGCAGGGGTGCGGTCATCACAGTATAACTTTATAACAGCATAACCGGGCCTGACCTCCCCACCTGCCGCCCCAATACCAAAAAATTGAAATATGCAACTGCTTTTTAGGCAGATTTGATGCGGACACTTAGCAGGGGTGCGGACAACACAGTGTAACTTTATTACAACATAACCGCGTCTGACCGCCCCACCCAATACGGAAATATTGAAAAATACTGATGATTTTTAGACAGATTTGTTGCCGTCACTTAGCAGGTGTGCGGTCAACACAGTATAACTTTATTACAGCATAACCTGGTTTGACCGCCCGACCTGGCGCTCCGAAACCGAAAAATTGAAATATACTGCTGATTTTTAGGCGGATTAGATGCGGTCATTTAGCAGTGGTGAGGTCAGCACAGTACCCCAGATAAACATTCACCAGATGCGAAACCTCCCGCCTAACGCATGAAACAAGAATTCGTTTAAAGCTCCGACTCCTTGGGATGGCCAGCCATCCCAAGAAATAGTCAGAGCAAGCTCTAATGTGATTCTAAACGCGAGCCACGCGGGTCTTTTGGTTTAGTCCGAGAGCGTTACGAAAAATAATAAATCTTTATTTAATTTTTGTTAAAAATGCCTGGTTATAAGTGCCTTTATTTGAATTGTTTTACTAGAAGCGGTGGCGAAAAATCATTATTTAAATTACCCCCGCGATCCTGAGAGGTATGTATAAATGTTGTTTAATGCACTTTCCAGCACAATTATTTCCAAAATTATTGCATATTCTAAATTCGAATGAGCACAAAATTCAATTAAATCTGAAAACTGGCAGATGCAATGTTATAGTTAAATCATATTTAAATCCAACTAATGTTATACAGTGTTCGCCAGAATATTGGCCACATATGGGAAATTTTTTTATTATTATGATATCGGAACTTCTAATTTAATCAATCAATTCTGCATGTCTGACAATCTAAAAATGCATTTTAACATTGAAAATGTTTTTGTTTTCTAAGTATAGGGCCTTAAATCGTGAAAAAGTGCTTGCTACATTTGCCACATTCATGACGTCATACGCGTGAGAGATCGTGTTAGTTTGTTTATTTAAACCTAAATTTGATTATAACGTATCGGAACTGGTTCAAATAACTAAAATAAATTGGAACTAATTGAAACTAACCGAAAGTTGATTGGATCACGAACCAAAAGTAACCATAAGCGCTAAAACGGGCTAAAACCTATCGGAATAGGTTACAAAAATTAAAGTAAGTTAAAATTAAACAAAACGCATCGAATTTTGGCGACTAACGAAAACAAACCACAAACATCAATTTTGATTATATCGTATCGGAACCGGTTCAAGTGACTAAAATAATTTGGAACTAATTGAAAGTAATAAAAACTAACCAAAGGTAACTAAAAGCACCAAAACGGGCAAAAACTTATCAGAACAGATTACAAATGTTAAGTTAAAACTAAACTAAATTACCCGAATTTTGGCGACTAACCAAACACATTAAAATTGTTTATAACGTACTGGAACCGGTTCAAATAACTAAAATATATTAAAACTCACTGAGCTTTACCGAAAGTTGATTGAACGACTAACTAACCAAAAGCACCAAAACGGCCTAAACGCATCGAAATAGACTAAAAATATTGAAGTAAGTTCAAACTAACCCAAATTAACCGAATATTGGTGACTAACTATAACTAATCAAAAACATTAAAAATGCTTATAACGTCTCGGTACCGGTTCAAATGACTAAAATCAATTTGAACTAACTGAATTTGACCTAAAGTTGATTGAACGACTAACCGAAATTAACCAAAGTTAAGTAAAAGCATCAAATCGGGTTAAAACGTATCGAAATAGATTTAAAATATTAAAACTAACCCAAATTAACAGAATTTTGGTGACTAACCAAAAATAATCAAAAACACTAAAACTGTTTATAACGTATCGGAACTGGTTAAAATGATTAAAATAAATTAAAACTAACTGAAATTAACTGACAGTTGATTGAACGACTAACCAAGACTAACCAAAAGCACCGGATCCGGTTCACATGACTGAAAATTAAAACTAACTAAAACTAACCGAAAACTGATTGAATGACTAACCAAAACTAATCAAAAGTAACCATAAACACCAAAAAGAGCTAAAACGGATCGGAACTGATAAAGATATTAAAATAAGTAACTAACCCTAATTAACCGAATTTTGGCGACTAACTAAAATGAACCAAAACATTAAAATTGGTTCTGACTGAAATAAATTAAAACTAACTAAAATTAACCGAAAGCTGATTGAATGACTAAGCAAAACTACTCAAGAGTAACCATAAACACCAAAATAGGCTAAACCTATCGGAACTGATTAAAGGTATTAAAATAGGTAACTAACCCAAATTAACCGAATGGTGAATTAACGACTATCTAAAATTAACCAAAAACGTTTAAATTGGTTATAACGTATCGAAACCTATTCAATTGACTAAAATAAATTGGAACTGGCTGAAAGTAACTGAATGTTGATTGAATGACTAACCCAAACTAATAAAAAGTATCTAACCAAACGGGCTAAAACGTATCGAAATCGATAAAAACTATGGAAGTAAGTTAAAATTAATACAAATTAACCGAATTTTGTTGACTAACCAAAAACACTAAAACTGGGTATAACGTATCAGAACTGGTTCAAATGACTAAAATAAATTAAAATTAACTGAAAATTAGCCTTGTTTGGTGCTTTTGGTTATTTTTGGTTAGGCGGTTAACCAACTTTCGGTTAATTTCAGTTATAGTTTTAATTTATTTTAGTCATTTGAACCGGTTTCTATACGTTATTACCAATTTTAGTTTTTATTGGTTAGGGTAAGTCATTCAATCAACTTTCGGTTACTTTCAGTTAGTTCCAATTTATTTCCGTCATTTGAAGCGGTTGCGATACGTTTATAACCAGTTTAAATGTTTTGGTCAATTTAAGTTAGTCGCTATATACCTATCTACTCGTACCTATATTCAACTTACTTTAATATTTTTAATCTGTGCCGATGCGTTTTAGCCCTTTTTGTTGCTTTTGGATACTTTTGGTTAGTCGTTCAATAAATTTTCGGTTGATTTTAGTTAGTTTTAAATTATTTTAATCATTTGAACCAATTCCGATACGTTATAACCAATTTTAATGATTTTGGTTAGTTGCCAATATTCGTTTAATTTGGGTTAGTTTTAACTTACTTTAACATTTTGAATCTGTTCCGATACATTTTAGCCCGTTTTGGTGCTTTTATTTGCTTTTGGTTAGTTATTTAACTTTCGGTTACTTTTAGCTAGTTCCAATTTATATTAGTCGTTTGAATCAGTTCCGATATGTTTTAATCAAATTTAATGTTTTTGGTTAGTTTTGGTGCTTCCTTAAAATTTGGCTCGTTTTGGTTAGTTTTAACTTATTTTTAAGTTTGTAACCTGTTCCGATACGTTTTAGCCCGTTTTGGTGCTTTTGGTTACTTTTGTCTATTTTTGGTTAGTCGCTCAATCAACTTTCGGTTAGTTGGGTTAGTTCCAATTTTTTTAAATCATTTGAGCCGATTTCGATGCCATATGGTCAAATTTAAGTTTAAATAAACAAACTAACACGATCTCTAACGCGTATGACGTCATGTGGCAAATGTAGCATGTACTTTTTCACTATTTGAGGCCCTATATTAGGATAACAGAAACATTTTCAATGTTAAAATATCCTTAAATCGGCATACATTAAAGCATATTAAGGGAATTTCTGTAAAAAAGCCAGAGCAGCCATAATAACACAAGGTTTCCATGACCGCCTGTTGGGAAAAAAGAAAGAGACTGGCTATTGCAAATTTTTATTTTTCCTCAACCAGTCCACCAACAAGACACGTTTTCATTTAATTGGTGCGGACCAACTATTTTTATTTTGAAGAACAATTCTATAATCATACCCAGATTATTTGGTGCAGGCCGCGTGTAACCGCTACGTCAAGGTTAAAGTTGGCTGGCGAGGAATTTGCCGATCTTTTGCATCTGGTGTGGGTTTATCTGGGACAGTACAACATAATTACAGCATAACCCCGTCTGACCGCCCCCACCTGCCGCCCCAATATCGCAAAATTAAAATATACAGCTGATTTTTAGGCTGGTGCTTTAAGGACATCTTTGCAAGCTATTGTCTTTCGTTTCAATTCTACTGGGTATCTACCAAGGCACGGTAGAATTAATGAACGGTAGCGTCAAATGCATAAAAAGTTCGATTTTGCCGCCTGAGGTAAAAACAGTTCATGAGTTCAATCAAGTTTTCTCATAGACTCGCAGAAACTTTGGGGAGTTTTAGCACAAACGTATTATACGAGGGCGAGGGAGAAATTATTTAGGCACTGTTGTTGCGTTTTCTATAGCGATAGTTGGATTTTGTGCAGTGGATAACTGTTTCAGTAAAAGTGATGGTGAAAAATAATTTTTAGATTCCCAAAAGATCCTTTCAGGTATGAGTAAATATTATCTAGAATTAAAATGCCTACCTACTTGCTTTTTTAAAAAGGGATGAGATAAAAATTAGACATGAAAATATTATTCATTAAATTGTACACTCCATACATTCATTAATCAATCATGTTCTCTTTTCAAACCATTTGGTTTTGTGTTAATCATAAAATGTAAGATTTCACTTGTAGTTCCCATTCATAGCATAGGGGTGGAACCAATAAAATCGAAAATATTTTATCTAAATAAACCAACAAAAGGAAAAACACCGTCATAATTTTACCAAATTTAAATTATTGGTGTTAAGGGAGTAGTGACCATAAAGGGGTCGTTTATTTTTGTAGAAGGGATTTTAGCTCAGGTTATAAAACTATTATCGGCCTGAATATTGGTAGTTTAGGTATCTAAGTCAAAGACGCTGCGTGGCGTGACCGTCAACACCAATAGGATTGATTCCGGCCTATAAAGAACCGTTTTTTTTTTAAAAGTGAAAAAATAGTATATTAAGATACTTGTTTTAAAATACCATATTTTTTCGCAGGAGCACGAAATTAGGAAACGACCCGCTTGCGTGGAGTTTCCTAACGTGCGACGTGCGAGTGCGCTAAATATCTTTTAAAAGGTGTATTTTATACTATTTTTCTATTTTGCAGGTTTTTTAATTAAAACTATTAATTTAATCTAGTCCCGAACAACAGTTGGGCGAACATATTGTCATTTTTGACGTCTTTACCATTGAAAGTGGTGTCGAAACTTTTGCTAGTGGGCCTTGATATTGAACAATTTTGTTAATATCCTAGCAACCAGTCAACAAAAGCCGTATCGAAAAGAAGTTTTTTTCGACACGCATATTGGCGTATCAAAATGGAATCATTTTGAACGCAAAATAAAAAAGTGTGTTTTATACGTTATTAAAAAGACCGTTTTAACAACGTTAAAATTGCCTTTGTAGATTTTTGGTGCAAATTGTAGGTAGTTAAATTAACGTTTAAATGCAACGTTTCTGCATGCCATTCATTTTAAGATTTGTATATAGTATATTGTTTTCACACGAATGAGACAGTTTGGTGACACGAGCCGTAGACGAGTGCCATAAAGTCTTTTCAGCACGTGTAGCACACTATACTTTTTCTACGACTGCTACATACAGGGTGCCCCACTGGGCGTGTGGTAGAAAATTACATGTTATGGGAAACTTTTTTATTATTGATTTATCAGAAAATTTTATTCCTAGCGAAAGAAGCCACGTGAGTAAGAGATTCTCGCTACGCTATAACTAGGAGCCCAGGTCAAAATGGGGCCACCCATGTGGAGTCCCTATTTTCTAAATAATTTTAAAAAGTGGCTCTGTGGGCGTAGCCCTAAAATGAGGCCCCAGGGTGCGAAACCCTAGAATGGGGCCTATGGCACGGGAGTCTCAGTTTTACAAATTTAGGAATTGGGTCCCCGGAGGCGAAGCCCTAAAGTTGGGCTCCAAGCCTTAAAAGGGGTCCCCTGGTATGAGATTCCCATTGTCTACAGTTTTGCAAAAAAGGGGGTGAAGCCCTAAAATTGGGCCCCCTTTTTTATAGATCTGGGAATGGGATCTCTGAGGAAGTTCTAAATCGGAGATGAAGCCCTTTAATCTAAATACCCGAATAAGCGTGTGAAAAGTATACTTTGCATACGCCGCCGTGTGCAAAGTATACCTTTCACGCGATCTTTGAAATGTCCAATTTTTAAGAGCAGTTTTTAGTGCGTTTTTGTCTATTTTCAGGGCAGGCGTAGAAAAAAGTTATAAAACAAACTTTGCGTATATTATGTTTTATGTTACTAAATACCTTATAGTTATATTAGCTTGGGTTTGTACTTGTCTTCAATTTCGAAGAAATTTATATTTTGGTAATATAAGCTACATTACACAAAACTTGTTATTAAATGCATTGTTTATTTGTTTTACTATCATTTTAACTTTTACACATTCTTGAGAAACTGTCGTGAATCATCTATAATCTAAATATATTAAAATTAGAGTGTAGAATGAAATTATAAAATAATTAAATTGTAAATGACTTATTAGTAGAAATTGACTCCATGCGACAATTAAATTTTACTAATTGCACCTTGCACGTCCCCTCGTATAGACGTGATCCAACGACGGCAAAGCCAGGCAAGCAGGTGCCTGCCGGTGCTCTTTGAACCCAATACTTCAAGGGATTTAAGGTCACTGACGTTACTGTTCCTTGCTTATACTGTGACCAAGGCAACTTTATTCCCGACACGTATTTTTTAAATGAAATATCACAATTTCGACTTTAGATTAAAAGAAGTTTAATATCTGCTAGGCAGTAGTATTGCTATTGTTATTCAAACTTCACTAGAATATATCCGTTTCTTTTATGTTTTTTATGGTAATTTAAATTATTGCTATTGCAAATCTAACAATATTTTTCTCTTTACTTAAAACAAAGTAGATTGCATAAAATTAAAATGTTCATATTACAGATCCAAATATTATCTTACCAGAACCCAGAACTCTCGTGTATTTTGAAGCATGTCTTTATGCTTCGAAACCTTGTTCAAAACTGATATGGCGTCACGATTTATGACGTAACCATTGACGCTCGATCTGCAACTTTAGGAATTCAGTTACAATACCAGTGGTGGCTCCTGGGTTTATAAAGTGGGAGGGCGCATGGGTAGAAGGCATCCAAAAGTCGTTAAAAAAGACGAAAAGGCCGTGGGGACCCTTGTGATCAATATATTTATATTTAACAATAAGAAGGATGTAGGAAAAACTACTAAAAAACATACACATGACGATGAACATTAGATCAAACCAGTTTTTCCATCAATAAAAAGGTTTCAATTAAAAATTCTAATTATGTAATTGTAATACATAGTTATTTCGTTTTTAAATATTAATGGATAAAATATTTTAATAGTTTCCTACTAAATTTTTAATAATTAACAACAGCCATGGGCAACAGGATTAACAGCATCCTTCCCGGCTTGATATTAATTATATAAATCCGAAAAATAGCAAAGGTAAATCGAACCGAACATGGAACTAGTTGCTGGCCCAAAATACCCAAATAATGCGTATTATTTATTCTTTACCGCCCGTCGGCCAGCATCGACGTCAGAATTAGGCCTCCCCAATACATCAATTGCTTGACACCAAGCTTGTTCTCATAATTTAGAGGTCTGTTTTTTAAAACATATGCCACAGAATACATTTTAATTAAGGAATTTGCCGCACATTTCTATTAAACACTAAACACAAATAAATTGGTTGGAGGTATGCGGAATTACATGCTTAGTTCTTAGTTTATCATAGAACACACATCCAGTTATCCACAAAGTTCTCGATAAAACTAATGTTTAACGAAGTTTAATTAAAAGAAACGCATCGTCACTACATTATTTCTCTAATCGCAAAATTTCAATCAAAACTCCAGTCAAAACAAACGCGGAGGGATACCGACAAGTAAAAGCAATAAGAATGTGCGTCAATCGGCCTTTCCAGGCGGCGGAAAAATGTACAAATAATTATATATATTATTCTTGGCATAATAGGAATATGTGTCTAATAGATATATTATTTTATGATTTTTTAATGGAATTTTTGGGGGCACGTGCTTTTGTGCCCCACGGCAGGGGCCGCCACTGTAAAATATTTAATAAGCCACAGCGACCAATCGCGCTACAGTAGAAGTGAATGTAAATGTGCTTTTTGGGTTAAAATAGAATAGCGATACGTTATGTAAACATAAGCCCACTGAAATTATCTGATGGCTTTAAAATAATTAAAGTAATTCGGCTGGCACCTCAATTTTTTTAAATTATCTATAACTTTGCCAGTAAGTATTTTAGGTAGGCTAAGTAAAATTATGGAAAAGCAAACTAGTAATATAATTAAACTAAAACCCTTTAAGCGATATACTGAAAAAAGTTATCTTATCAAAAGAAAATTAAGTCAAGCAAATATTTGTTTGATAATGGACAAACAAATATTTGTCCGAATTAAAAATTTTGGTTATTTGATTTAGTTTTAGGACTTTCTTTGTTCGAAATAAATATTAATTTCAAACTAATAATATGATTTTATAATCGTAGTTCACATAAAAAATGACTTTCAAACAAATAAATTTGTTTTGATTCAATTAAGAAGAAATATTTTGTACAAATACCCAAACCATTGATTTAAATAACCGACCTATTTAAAATAAAACACAAAGCTTTTGGAACAAATATAACATATATTTTTTCTAAAACCTTTGTATTTTAATGGAAATCTGAGGTATATTATTTGTTCCAAAAGAATGCGTTTTAACTTAAATAGGTGGGTTATTTAAACCAATGTATTGGGTATTCGTACAAAATAATTTCTATTATTTGAATCATATCATTTTTATTTGTTCAAGCCTTATCTTTATTTGAAATAACAATTTAATGAATTTGATTCAAGTAAGCAAATTATGTAGTTATCGAAATCGTGCACTTATAATAAATAACTGTTTATTAAATTATATAATTGAATTTAGTTGACTGTTTAAAACTTATTGCTTATGCTGGTGATAAACCGAATAAAAAAGAAATTTTGGCTGCTGAAAATATGTTTGTTCTTTCTAAAGGGACTATTTATTGACATGCAGCTAGATGAATAATTGAAATTCAGTTTCATTAGCAAATAAAGAAAGCTATAAAAAATATGTAGCAATTTTTTAAAAAGACAAAAAAACACTTATTATTCTTAAGACGTATTTAGGTTTCACGTTTTAGTTTACGTAAACTACATATTTTTTAGGTGTTTTTAATTGGTAAAGATTCCAAAATCCGAACTCTACACCGATATGTAAAAGGCATGTCAGAACACAACTATTAATTACCACATTCATGACAGGAATCCACAGTAAATAAAATCAAAGAAAGTGCTATCCAAGAAACATTTTTGTTCAAAAGTATTAAAAACAAATAACAAAACGAGTAACCCCAAAATATAAATAAAAAAATATAATCACTGGTTTGAAAGTTAAATAATTTTTATAATAAAAAAAACTATTAATATAAACAAAAAAAATCTGATCATATTAGTTACATTAAATGCAGTTTTTTTTATAAATAACAAATAAGAATAATTCACCTTATTATTACTAAATAATTTTTATCCAACAGTTGAAACATTGTGCTAACACCTGCTGCCTCCAGTTCAGCCAATACAAGAGGTAAACTTATTGTTATATATGCTTAATCAGTACAAATTTAGGTACATCACTTACCTTTATAACAAATCCTATCCAACTATCTCAAACAGCTATTCCTAAAGAAAACTAGCACCGGTTTATAAAGAATTGACGACACAGCTTTCAAAAACAATAAAATGTTGTAATAAAGAAATATGTAAAAATAGTTGACAGGGATGATAGTTATCTTTAGTAACTAAAATTAAACTTTAAGAGTGCATCAAGCAAGGCCCATTATTATTATAAAAAATAAAAAAAAGAATTACAAAACAGTTACATTCTCTCAAAACATTTACAAAATTCAGACCCCAGATTTTAACTGGATTTAAATTTTAGGTCTAAAAGCTTAAGGGTCTAAGGCCAGTTAATTTCTGAACTTTTTGTGAATTAAGGATATCTATAGAGAGTTAGTCCCTAAAACCTGAAAAAGTTGCGAATTTGACAGTTTCTATACCATGAAACTTTTACGTGATATGGATTTTAACCTGATCTAAATCATTGTGAATCTGGGTGAGATTGTTTAACCATTATAAACTAAAAACTTTTTTTTCTAAATACTAGATAGGAACATGAACAAATTATGAAATAAGCTTGACTACTTATTTATTTTATAAGTAACTCGTAACTAGTTTTTATAAAAAAGTCCATAAAAATGTTATCATAAAAAATACTGAAAGGCAGTAACATTTTAATTAATTAAACAAATAGGACATACTATCTCTGCAGATCTAATATAATGAGCATTGAGGGGAAATGGTACACTAGGATCTTGATCTAAAAATAAAACAACAATAACTGACTAAAGCAAAGCAATTGTCACTGTTGTTCAACATGAACAATGTTCATGCTTATTTTCATTTTATATTTTCATGTAAATATTTTATATCTTTTTATTATATATTTTAAAGTTAACATCAATTAATAGATTAATTAAAAAAGGTCTAAGATTAATAATATACCTTGTAAACTATTATTGCCTAGATAGGAAAAATTAATTAATCATAATTATCATTAACGAAAAGGTGGCATAGGCTTTTTCTAGTGTTTGTTGAATGTATTTGGAAAAACGCTCGAACATGTCGATTTTGTTTACAAGGAGGACTTTTTTGCCACTATGACATTTTAATAGTGTACATACTTACACCCGTTATAGGGAACATGTTTTAAAGGACTTTTGATTCTCATCATTACAACATCGTTTATTTTTTAAAGAATCGATTGATTCGTTTCTGGGATATTTGCTATCAAAGTTTTCATGTTATCCTTAAATTCGAATATGTCAATGTTACTAAGGCTGTTATGACAATGCAAACTAAAATTTTTTGTAAGATGAATTTAATTTTCTTTTAGAAAAACTAAAAATGTGAGGACCCAAAAAACCAACCCCCATGATAACTAATGCGCCACAAAAGGAATTACATTGAACAAATACTTGGCTTTAGAGATTTCTTGGTACAAATAGACAGATAGACAGAAACAAAAAAAAATTATCTCGATATTTTTTGGTTAACTCTAATATATTTCTTACACGGCGTTACGGTTGGGAAACAGTGATATTTAAAAAAAATTAACCTGCCATAATAAATTATAAATTTTTGCCCTTCTAATTTTTACAGCTTAGGTTCTTCTTTGTGTTACCTTCTTCGTCTTTAAAAAAAAAACCTTCTTCGAATGAAAATCGGATGAGGAGGATAATTTATACAGTTATGCTGGAATAAAATTTTGACACATTATGACAGGTCACGGCCACCATAATGATGTCAAATTTTTATGACTATAGCCTATGTCACCCAAACGTTAATGCGCAAAAAATTACAGATCACCTAGGTACTTTATTAGAAGACAGCAGTATATAGATACAATATAACCCTCCTTTAGCTTTCCCTATAGTCAGATCAAAAATTAAAAGATTTGATGTATTCGAATATCCTGCTACATTGCTTATTCATTTAACTAAAATAAATATATATATTTTTAATACTGTCAGATTTTATCGAATTTAAAAATAGTCGCGAGTATCACAGTACACGTGTTAGAAGTGAAAACTGTTACATTGCGGTTGCTATTCTAGAGTGTTCGGAGTTTTATTGATTAGTTTCCATGTACTCATTGCCTGTGTTTACGTGGTTGCCTATATTAAGTTTGGTTTTTACTGAATAAATAGTAACTTGACGCGGCAAATCGTGACGTGATGTGACGCAGCCTTGAAAAATCACTCTCATAAATCCAAAGAAGTATTCACTTCAAAAACAACTTGTATCAAAACCGTACTTTCTTGGATCAATCAATTATGTATTCAAATTAAATAAATAGAGCTTTGAAATGCATATTAATGTATATTATATTATTTGGGTACGTACGCCAAGCTGCCTATGCATACTGCTTCACTACTGTAGGCGTATATCGCGTGAATTCATCTGTAATGCTACCTAGTAACAGCACGTACCAGTAAAACTCACGCCATTTTGATTATAAGAGAAACCTTCTTTAATTAAGTTCAAAGTAATGTAATAACAAACGTAACTTACCTTGAAATGAGGGCAACAAATGACCCAAGTCCCACTGAATTAATGTATTTTCCATCACAAATATTTAAAAAGGCGCGATAGCATATATCTCATTCTTAAGGGTCCTAACGAGTCATCCCGCCTGACGAGTCCTGGGCTGCGTTAATGTTTACGTTTACATTTGTATTCTTTTTTCACTTTATGCGATACCCTGCGCTCGCTTCGATCGCTCCGGGGCGCAAACAAACAAAACTAACCCAAACTAACCCAAGGCATGCCCAAAATCAAGAGAAAACTTATACAAACATAACCTCAAAAAAACCATGTCTTGCCACTGGAATCAAACACGGACAACCTGCATTAATATCGTTCAAATGGATGTTGCCCAGTTTCTCCAATGCAAACATCAGGTTCCGCTCAATCTTACGAGATAAATTTCAGTTATAAAATATTCATTACGCACAATTTAGTCAAGCTGAAAATTAAGTTCCATTACCAAAAAAATAATGGTTTTTGTTTCCTTGGCTTTTTTGTGGGATTAAAAAGGAAAATTTTCCGCGAAGTAACTTTTATACGAAACTGAGATACACCAAGCTCCGGTAGCAACGAGACTAACTATAAAACTTAAAAGAATCACGTTTCACTAAAAGCTTAAAAGGAAGGTATCCATAAAGTCTGATATAGGTTAATACAATTAAGAAAGGATCTTGCACTAAGTTGTTGCAGCCTTAAAGTTATTTGTAGTAATTTAAGAAAAGAGCTTAGGAGATGACAGTATCAATTTAAACCGTAATTTTAATGATTTTTAATCAAACTGTCTGTACTAATTTATACAAGTTATTTTTTCGGCAACCGCCTAGATATTATATACTTTTAAGACGCATTTTCTTTGAGAAAAATAATTGACCTAGGTCGAAAAGAAACCCCTTTACGATTTAGGCCGTAAAGTGTCATTTCTTTTTGTCAATATCTATACATACTTAACTAATCGAAATTTCAATTTCGCAAAATTAATATATGTAGTGCAGTGGCATGTCCAGCCGTTTAGAAATGAGGAAGCCGTGCAGGTGAATGCACGCCGCATGTGCCGGAGGAGGCTAATCCTCCATGCCTAATTTTTACTCAAAAATCATTAAAATAGTTTAAAAAAAACACGCCTTCCACGAGCGAACGAAGAGGATTTTACCAAGCATTATTGAATTTTTTTGAGGTGCCACGCCCAAATTTTTACGAAAGTCATTAAAATTTGGTAAAAAAACACGCATTCGGCGCCCTCTTGATTAGCAATTGTCGCCCAAACGTCTTTAAAAACGTAAAAAAATCGCATTCGGCGCATTTTTTAATAGCAAATAGGCCTCGTTATCTTCCCCCCGCTTCCGGTACTGCTTATTTATATATTTGCTCTTGATTATTTATGATTATTTATGATTATTTATGATTATTCTATTGAGACCTAACCTTATTTAAAATGCAACTCCAATCTTCTGTTTTGCTTTGCAAATTCATCTATTACGTAGTCGTAAAAATTGAGTTCCTAAAAAAGTTCCTGAACTAGCTGTTGTTCAATGGAAAGCATCGCCAAAGCAGAAAGTCTTTCTTGTAGAGTTTCTGATCTGAGTCTTAATCCTCTTGAGTGTAAGAAAACTACGTTCTGCTGACGTACTTGTCGCAGGTATGGTAAGTGTAAGTTCACAAAGTTTGAGCGTTTCGGGGCAAGCATGATGTAGTTCACATTCTTTGATTGATCTTAAAAAGTCACAAACACTATATTTATTTAAGCCTTCTGAAGTATTGTATATAACACCCAGTTCAAAACGCAACGCGAGAGAGTATAAAAAGAGAGGATAATTTTGGTTTTAAGAATCAAGGGCTTCTTCTGAAAGGATAGTATTCTCTTTAAAGTTAACAAGCTCCAGAAATTTTAGACTTTTAAAATTATTAAACCTATCGTCTATATGAGCCGAAATATTGTCGCTGATTTTGTAGAATAGTTTACGAACTTGAGTTTTTGGATTATTTTCTGTTTATCTACAGTATCTTCGTTCGTATTCTTTTTCTTTCCAATTCTGTAGACAAAATTTCTAAATTTTCGAATTAAAGCCAAAACTCATCAAATTGTCCCCTTTAGACAAAACTATTGACTTAAATTCTTGAATTTTTCTTAAACAAAAACTTATATCACTTATTTTTCTTTGTAGCCTAAGTAGATTATCACAGAAAAAATATTTTACAATGTTTTATTTTATTGAGAGATTGTTGCATCACCAAATTTGATCTATGTGTCATACAATGTATAAAAACGGCTGATAGGGATACTTCTCTAACTTTGGCCTGCCCTAATTGGCCTGCAATACCTGCTGCTCCATCATAGCACTGGCCAACTAATTTCGAGCCGCAATCAAGATCTTCAATAGTAGGTTGGACAATGCCATTTAGAGCCAAGGCGTTTCGTTGCATTGAGACATCAACAAAACCAAGAAATTTTCCTTTTATTTGGCCTTGTGGGTAATAATAGACTAGTATTAGCTATGTTCAAAGTGTCATCTAAAATACAAGCAAAAAGTTATGCTTCGTTTGTCTAATTTTTTTATTTTTTTTTTCAGATTGACTTCCCCCTCACTTAAAATAAGGTCATTCTGAATTAAATTGAACCTTGTCGAATTTTCCTGATCTAGTTTTAAAACTTCGTCATATTTTGATAAAAAAATTAATCATATTTATATGAGTTCCTCTATTTATTGACCTCCTAGATTCAGAATGACCCGAAAAGGTAGCTCATGCTCTACAAGGAAGCAAACTATGTCTTAGTCTTATAATCCTTTTGAGGAGTTCACGATTTTTTTACTCCTTCGTTGTGTTTCTATACCGCTAATTTTTGTTGGTTATCTAACATATGTAAACGTAAACACAGACACGCGGGGTCACAGCGGAATCAAATGCAAAATTACGTTAGCCCTGTCATTACCCCCTTAACCCCTAGCCCCGAAGTGCAATTACCGGCAACGTTGCCCAGAGATATGTTAAGTCACGTAACATCTGATAGGCTAGTATGCAAATTTAAGGGAAAAAGGTTGCTTGCTTTCGGTTCTCCTAGTTAATTCCATTTTTTTACCGGGTTTTCGTTGCTATTTTACAAAAACCTTTTGTGAAGTGATTGCCAAGAACCTCTACGAAGTATAAGTTACTATTTTTGGTGGGGATTCTCCATAATATCAGTGAAAAAAAGTGACAAAAAGGGAAGCCGGCCGGCGGTCGATCGCGGTCGTTTACTCTAATGGCGGCAAATAATTATTTTTGATGTTTTTCGTTTTTTGTAGCTCTCGCTAGTGTACTAATGTGAGCATTCTGCGTCTACTTAATTTATTGATAGTGTTGTTTATTTTAGCTTATAGCAGATTTGTAGATATAAATAAGTGAATTAGATTTAATATTAGTGAAAAATATATGTAGTTGCATATGTTTACTTCGGAAAAATGGTAAGTTGGTACACTTTTTTTACATTTTGTTTTTTTGTTTCTCTATTTATCAATACGCCAAGTCCATGCTGTCTTCCAGGACGCAATTCCAATTATCCCAGTGCTGTAAAAAATGGGAAGAAAGTGAATCAGTTTTCCACTTCTGAAAAGATGAAAAACTGAAAATTCAGTGGCTAAAAGCCATTCCAAGAGATGATTGGTCACCCACTAAATATTATGTAGATTGTGCTAGACATTTTGTGCCTAGTGATATTATTCGTGAGGATATTTATCTTTTACCTGATGGCACCACAAAAAAAATCCCACTAAAGTGAGACTAATTTTAACAGCTGTTCCGTGCATTTTTCCCAATTTGCCTGCTTACTTGTCAAAAACTGTTCCCATTCCTGGAAAAAGTCCAGCGGAGCGAAACAAGAAGCATCAAGAGCGTAACGTTCAACTTACTCAAGCTTTTGAACAATCAGATTTAATTAAAAATTTTGAAGATCTTTTAAATTATTCACAGAAAATCAATGTTTCGGAATTTTGAGAAGATAACATTCTAAGTGACTCAAAAATATATTTTTATAGTCTAGATTTGGCCAATGAGTGTATAATATATCAGATTTCAGTGGACAATCACATAAATGTAAAAGTTTTTTTGAAAGGTAATGAATTGGCTTCCAAAAATTTAAAATGAATTTTACCTTTAAAAATGAAACTAAGCAAGTAGTCTCAGCTTAAAAACATATTATCTCGGTACAAATTCATACATTGTGAAAGGAACGAGTCAGTAACGCTCATGTTTTTTCATTTTCTAAAGACAAGCATGGGTTATTTAAACAAAGCCTTAAGCTTGCTTAATTTAGAGACTTCAGAAGATGCTAGCCAGTCCAATAATTTAAATGCAGAAAATAACCATTTGTATAATAGAATATTACTTTTAGATCAGATAAATCTACTCGTAATTGAACAGAAGCATTACTCACCATCAACAATAGTAATGTCTTTTATGTTGTATACGCTTTCCTTCTGCTTATGGCCTAATGCGAGATTATTTGAATTTGCCCACCAAAAAATACTTACAATACCTCTCGTCAACTTTAAATGTGTCGCTAAGTACTAATCAAAATAGCACCGATAATGACAAAACTACAAATAATTATTTAAACATCGTTTCTAGCTCTCTAACACCCAATGAAAAAATTGTTAATTTATTAATCAATGAGATATATATTATCATGCGGTTGCAACGCAAAAATCTTATTGGTGTAGCTTCTAATGCCAATTCTTTGGCTACAACTGTATTAGCATATATGATATGTTCATCCTTTGGTAACTTTTCAGAAATCGTAAAATTGCTGCCAGTAAACAATATAAAAGGAACAGAAATATGACTCCTATCACTAAAAATGTCATCTCTTTCGTACAAACAGATGGTTTTCAAGTTTTAGATATTATAAGAGACAATCATAGCATAAATCGTTCATTATTTACACAATTAACAAAGAAAATATTTTCTTTTTCAAATCCGGAATATCCTAACTGCATAACTTTTACAAGCTTTATTTTTCTACATTTAAAATTAATAAAACCATCAAATAATGTTCCATTTATCTTCTCTTTTAAAATTATGAAAACCTGGTATGAAAATGATAAAGAGATAAGTGGAATTGGTTAGCAATGGTGTTTTTCGCGCATTATATTTTATCGAAAAAATTGAGGACAATCTGGAAATATTTCTATAAATTCTCTTATTTGGGTTAGTTTGTGTTACTTTGTTTAGTTCTAGTTACTTTAGTTAGTCTGGAGGACCCTAAAATAAAAAATGCTTTGTGCGCTTTAGGTTAACCAAAAATTAGTTAGAGCATAGACAAACTTGAATAATTACTCTTACTCATTTAAAACTACCTAGGTACGATATTGCACTTAACGTAATTTTAATCCCGTATTTGTAGAATATCCTATAACTATTTCAACATGAATGTTCAAGAAAAAAAATCAGATTTAGAGAATCTAAGCATATGAAAACCCTGGAGAGTCTCTGCTAATACTTTATTAGCGTTTAGACAGTACAATAAAAAGTGACCTAGTTATATCCATCCTAGGCTCTCATAGTTCGAATAAACGAAACGAGACAAAAAAATAAGCTATATCCGATATTGATCATGTTCGGAGCATCAGTGTGTGGCTCTTTTTGTAACTGAGATATTATTACTCTCCTTTTTTCAAACGGATCATCAATCACTCCACTGGACACTTAACCGTGTCGAGATACATTGCTTACAAAACTATTTACGTCCAGTTTAATTTTGTTCTGCTAAGTGGTTCATCAAAAAACTGATGTGTTTTGAGCTAACTATTTTAAAATCATATATATCTGCTGGAACAACATTGCGATGGATTTGACGAAGTTATATTTGATATTGTAATTTAATAATTTAAATATAAAAATGAGACTAAGTCAAAAGTTTGAACTTGATGCTTCATCTTGGAAGATAATTATTTGTAACGAATTGTGTTCCTGATTTTATGGACACGTATCGGCTATCTAATTTGGGTGCGGATTCCACTTATTTGTTAGTAATGTATTTTTTCTTTAAACGTCAGTAAATCCGTCATTACTCGACTGTGTAGGCGGCCGTGAAGTTTCGTTTTTCCACCGCCGCGCCGGAGCTTTGCTTTTCACTTTTCCGCCGGCGGAGGTAAGAGTGTTGTCATAGCAACATAGATACAATACATACAAACAACAAAATAAGCGCCAACAACTCAAGATTTATTAAACTACAATTTGTATTTATCACTATATTTGTGACTGCATTTCTAAAAATCACAAATTAGTAGAGTAAAATCCGAGGAAAAGTAGTCAAAAAATTTGTTTGAGGTATAACCAGTTCAGACCATTAAAATATGATTACATATGTTCCTGGCTATATGAAATGGGTGATTACGACTTTTTTTTATTGGTTCAGACTTTTTTTATATCTAAAAACGTCGAAAATCTTAATAAATCAGTTTGCTCACTTTTTTTATACATAACACCTCATAACTCTGGAAATACTCCGTATATTAAAATAATTTTTCTTGAGATAATATATAACATTTAAGGGAAGACAACAGTCATAATGTTTTCATTGATTTTTATTATCATTTTTTTTAATGGTATATGAACTTGAAAGCTTATATTTTGAATAAGCTACTTTTCGACCAGTGACAAACTTTTTTATTTTTGAAATTTTCTGGATGTCACCAGCGTGAAAGTTTTAGCCAAAAGTACAAAAAAGTTATAAAAAAAACTCCTCTAGGTGTAATACTTTTCGAGTAATCCACCCTTCAAAGCTGCACATATATTAAAAAATTGTTGCTTCCGCGCGCGCCCACTGAGTCCTTATCATATTATGTAAATGGATATCGTGTTAATTGGCGATATTGTATTCTTGTTTCATTTTTGCTTCATTATAAGTAATGTTTTAAACAAAATATATGTATTTAGTTATAGTGAAATGTCTATTGCCATATAACAATGTTATTCAAAATTAAGTAATTTTATATAGTACCTTAACTTGTACAGTTTCAATATAAACACAATAATCATTTACGTTATTCGACTACCTCAATATGTATCAGTACATATATGAAAAAAAATCGTTTAATAAATATGAAAAAAAAAAAAATTTAAAATATAATTTATTAAAAATCTTCAACTTCAGAATCGGACGAGCATTCTTTGGTAGTAAGTAGTCTATTATAGCACGCATATTTGCAGTCGCTGCAACACTTAAGTCCTTGTGAAACACAAGAGCACCTATTATTATTACAATTTTTATCAGAACACCAAAATAATAGAGTTTTTCTCACAACATGTGGTACTGGATCCCCTAACGAGAAAATTGGGGCCCATGATTCATTTTCCAAAGTCCATCCATAGTTACTGGGATTCTCGAATGTCACTTACCTGTACCATATTTTTAACTGATATATACATCTAAAATAAACATTTTAAACTATTAGTTATACTTAAAAATAATACAAAAATTATAGACATTCCAGAGTTTACCTTTTTAGATGTTGTTGGAATGCCTCATCCGTCGGAGGTAATTCTGATGCTGGCCGATTTGTAGTTCGTGTTAACTTGTAACGTAATTCGTTAAGGTAGCGAATTTCTGGCACGTTATTCTTATACAAAAACAGAATATATTGCTGACATACATCAATAGCGTCTTTTTCAGAAGTTCTGGAAGCTTCTCGAGGTCTTCCAACTTGTCGATATGTTTACACAAAACATCAAAAGCCGTTTTTTTTCCTATTTTATAAAATGCATTCGTTGTATCGCAACCAGTAAGACAGTGAACGGCTAATAATTTTTTACAAACTTTTTGCCCCATATTTGCTACAATTTGTGACAAAGACACAAAGTGCGTACTTGTATATATACTTCGGCCCAATTGCATGAATACGTTACGTCCGGTCATATCAGGAATCATACAGTAATACTGAATTAGCAAAATTAAAATATCAGTATTTACAGATTTTACTAAAATCGAATTGCAACTTGGAAGCTCATTTAAGACGTGAAGTATTATTCTGGTATCTGCCTCTTTTTGGTTACTATTTAATTTTTCTAAACTTTGCGTATTACCGTTTCTTGTTATCAGAAAAAAACATTCAGTATTTTTAAATCCTCCTGTTATTATTATTTCTTCCTCATTATCAAGTATAGATGGTCCCTTTTCCAAAAAATAGTTGGTTAAATAATTTAATAATGATTGCTTATTTGAAGAAGACTTTATAAATTCTTTAAATTTCAGAACTTTTCGAGCACCGGATACTTTAAAATCCGCAGTAAAATCCCCACGTCTTTTTCTTTCGGCATTTTTTTAATGAATTTGAAGAGTAAGTATCAAACACCAAATTTAACAGTTTTGCTTTGTGTTTTCGTCCTTCCCTTAAAATTTTAGTAACAGATATTTCTGCAAGGATATTGCTGAAAGAAGCAGCAACTAATTCTTGGACAGATACCATTCCGTCAATAATAATTGAATCTACGGCGGGACATTCAGTTATGTTTGGTGCAAAACTTTCTATTTTTCATGCTAAATCAGATTTTGCCGTCTTTCTCATCGTACCATCCTCGTGAAATAAAGATAGTGGAACCAATGTTAATTCGTGCGTTAATATATCTGACCGGTCTAGCTCTTGAAAGCATGACAAAACTAGTCTGTTAAAAGAAACATTCTTGTGGCTTTCCCACAACTGAAAAGACAAGCAGAAGACGGAAAAGCAAACCAGTGTCACACTTGTTTGAAATATGGGCACAACTATTAAGGCTTATCAGCCAAACACAAAGCTTATATGCAATGGTTCAGTCTTTGGCCTGACTTGGGCTTTGGTCGCTTTCGATCTTTTCCTGATCTCATCAGTAGGACAAAGAAGTCCCAGAGCGACTTGACTGGTTGGATGTGTGCTAAACCTGCATTCTTCGAAGCTATTTAGCAAGAAAAACGGCTCAACTTAGCTTGAGTCTCTCACTGTCAAAACTAGTCAGTGCTAGACAAAACACATAAACCCAAAACCTAATGCGCCTAGGTTGGGTCGCCGCCCGGCCGGGCGCCCGGCTCTGCAGTCGCCGCGCATGAATAACAATAAATATTTCGAAAACTATACATGATAATTGATGGCGGTTTTTTTTTTTAAACTTCTTTGCAGTTTTAGCTTAAACTTTTATGCTGGTGACACCTAGAAAATGTTACAAATAAAAAAGCTTTTCGCTTGTCGAAAAGCAGCTTATTCAAAATATAAACATTCAAGTTTATATAGCATTTAAAAAAATAAGAACAAAATCCAATAAAAATATTATGACTGTGGTCTTTGCTTAGATGTTATTTATCCTCTCAAGAAAAATTATTTTGATATACAGAGTATTTTCAGAGTTATGAAATGGTGTTATGTATAAAAAAAAGTGGGAAAATTGTTTTATTAAAATTTTCGACTTTTTTAGCTATAAAAAAGTCTGAACCAATAAAAAAGTCGTAATCACCCATTTCATATAGCCAGGAACATAGGTAAACATATTTTAATGGTCTGAACTGGTTATATCTCAAAAAAAATTTTTTGAAGAAGGAAGCTACTTTTTATTTGTATTTTACTCCACTAAATTTAGGAACAAATTGGTTATTATTTAATCGAAATTACTCAATAACTGCTTGTCAATACGGAATTAAAACGCACTCGAAGACGCAATCTTAAAGAAATAATTATTGTTGACAGTGTCCACTGACAGCTTTATGTTACATTACTATAGCAACAACCTGTGCCTATTCACCGACACCGGTCTAAGCCGCCTTGCGAACACACTTATCTTTAATAATAATTAGATATTATTACTATTAAAAAGAGATGTTTTTGAATTAATTTGTCGACATTTGAAGAAAAAAACAGCATATTCTATTTGGAGGAAAAGTTACTTTTCATGGCTTGCTCTCTATTAAACACGAGCGCGCCATGAAAAGTATCACTTTTCCTCCATATAAAATAATATACTATTTATATGGGCGCCAGACATTCCTTAATTGTCAAAGTAACTGTCAAGTACTACCAATACACACTTAAAAGAACTGACAAAAATTACTTGATAGACGTTAAGAATTCCAGAATCTCATTTCATGTAGGAAAGATATTCTTAAAAACATATTTACAATAATTTATTTAAATAAATACCTACAATTAAAATGAATCAGTTAAACTAGCAACTTGGTTGAACAAATTTCTTTTAGAGTTTGAGAATTAAATCTATTAATTAAATGTTAGATTTGGCCAAAAAAAAGTTAAATTAATAATAATAATAATTAAAATTAGTTATGAATTAAATATTCTGGTCTTTAAAACGATCTTCAGATTGGCAAATAGAATACTTAGCCTCGTCTAGACGTTCAACCCAGGTTAGACACACGTCTCTTTACCTCTTTCCTCTTCTCCAGATGCCTGTTGGTTATTAGGCCTTTATAAGTGAGGATAATATCAGAGGACTTTAAAAAATCCAACGTCTTATGCGGCTGATTCGTCTAGGCTTGCCAGTGCAGTATACTCGATTGATGCTAGACTATCAATACGAGCTCTTCTGCCAATTTCCGTGAGCAGCAGCAAAAAAATTCAAACTCTTGGAAAAATTTTGGTATTAATCGATTCGTTTTTTTATTTTCTTTCCAAAAAGTGAGGATCATTGAGACATTATCACGATTTTTTGGTGAAAAATTGATATTAAATGTTCGTAATGTTGGTGCAATAAGCCATACTTTTATGTCAGAAGTGACGTTTTTAAAGACAATTAAAACATCAAGTAGTATTTCTCAAATGTCAAATTTGACAAAAAACTCAATATTTTAATAAATACAACTATCATTCATTTTGTGAATTTGTATTTTAATACGTAGAAATTATTACAAATTTTAAATTATTACAACTTACATGGGGTCTGGTTGAAAGGATAATAATTTATAGGTTGTCCGCCTTGCAATTTGTCTTTTGTTCTCAAGAGGGTGTCTAGAATAGTTTAAGCGATTCTGGTTGAGATAGAGCTAAGACAATTTGAGGAACCACCACATTTGTGTCTCCAAAGTTTAAGTTTTAAGTTCAAACTTGTGTAAAATCACTAAAACCATAGATAAGGGAAATAGAACTTTGTCTGTCACTAAAACACCTTACTACTTACGTAGGTGAAAATCAAAATCAAACTTAAAGCAAGCAAATTTAAAAATTTTAAAATGTGAAATAATGATATTTAACACATTAGCACGGAGGTGACGTAGGTCTCACTCAAGGTTGCCAAACATTGCACATTTCTCTTATTGAAAATAAGACAAAGTGATCGCCCTTTTACTTGACTTTTAGCCAATCCAAAGTAAGCCAAATAAGCGCGCTACATTTCATGCGATGGCCTCCGCATACTTCATGAGTAAAATGAACAGAAACTAACTCAAATTAATGTAATGAAATCTGTTTTATGAAATAATTTATTTTTTTCTGTGACGGGAAAAACGTTTGACATTTTATCTCTGTTGCCAGGTAACAAAATATCTCTTTTTATGAAATTATTCTTTTCCCTAAAGTAGTCACTTTTTTCCCGGATATACATACATATATACACATAAATCAAATCACAGAATTAAATTGACAGATATTTGATTACTTTCAAGGTTTCCTTGGCAACGCAGGTCTATTGTCACTATAAGCACAACAGCCTACCAGTTTAAAATTTTAAAATTCACATCGACCATTTTTTGACTTTAATATATTGTAGTAATATGTTTTTTCAATATTAAATCGTCGCTTTTCCCGTCACAGAAAAAAATAGTGTATTATACACGGGAAAAATTTTAGATTTTAGCTCTCGTTTTTTTGGCAACACAACGTCGAGTTAAAATCTAATACTTTTCCCTTGTATAATAAATAACTATTTTTACTCAGTATCGGTTAGTTTGGATTGGTTGGTTGTGTTTGCTATTCGAGCGAGAGAAGTGTGTAATAACTCAAACTAACCCAAACTACTTACGACTTATTATGAACTTCACTCCGAGCTACCTACGACAATGTTACGACCTACTTCGAGCTATCTACGATTTACTCCAAGCTACTCTGAGCTACTTAGGATCTGCTCCTTGCTACTTCGAGCAACTCCGCGCTACTTACCACCTACTCCGCGCTACCTACGACCTACTCCAACCTAGTCTGAGCTATTTACACCCTACTCCAACCTACTTTCAGCTATCTACATCCTACTCCAAACTAATCTGACTACTTATGACCTACTCTGAGCCACTCTGCGGTACTTACAACCTACTTCAAGTTAGCCTGAGTCACTCCGCGCTACTTAAGACCTACTCCAAGCTACTCCGAGCCACTCCGCGATACCTACGACCTACTCCAAGCTACTCCGCGTTACCTACGACATAGTCCGAACAACTCCGAGTTTCCTGCAATCTAATCCGAACTAGTCCCGACCTACTCCACGGTATACTTTGAGCGAGTTGCGACCTACTTCGACACACTCTGAACTAATCCCAAGCTAATTCCATATTACATCTTACACTGCCTTCATTATACGCCATAATGAAATATGTTCTGCTGCATGTAGGTCGATGTTCTTTTATTTTGCGCTTTTTTCACGTGAATTTGTGATAGTCATCACAAAGCGTTACTTTTGTAGTCATCAGTTATGTCACACAAACGACAGGCGATTGGCCGATTTGCACCTCAAGTGCATCAGATGGAAAACAAAAAAGTGCATTCAAAAGCACTTCAATAAATAGATATTGATTACAAATATTTTTGGTTTTCTTTGCATGGCATTGCAACGCATGCCGGGTACAGCTAGTATATAATATACAGAAACGAATAGTTTATTACATTCGTAAAATCACAGATAGACACTCATTGTGTACTTGTATTATTTTTACCTAAGTATGATTTTCCAATGAATTCTGTTCTGTTCTGAAACGAAACTGCAGCAAACGCTAATGAACAAATCTGGCAACAGTGTGTCTTCTAAAAGTTGACGTTTGTCGTTTCATCTCACAATTCACAATACAATAGCCAAAGCCAACTATTCTGTGGTTTCCTATGGTGGTTTCGTTAGCCCCATTTCAAAGAACAATAAAATAAAACTAAAAACTAAACTTTCTTTACGTTTTCCCGATTCTGAGGCACAAAAAAATTGTGATTGTGAGGATGAGGTAACAAATAACAATAACAAAAAGGTTATTTATGATGTAAAATTGTATTTTGTTTATTTATACTGATAGCTCGCTTAATCGCTTTGAGTTACGGTCGGAACAAAACGGAGGCCTCTTTTTAGGCACACAACTAGTTAATATTTTACCTGTGGATTGATTTTTAGTGTATATCTACAGTGCTGCAATTTTATGTCAAAACTCGAACTTTGGGGACATTTCTTAGTCCAAATGTGATGGATTCTCATTTTTTTCTGTTTAAACTACTATACAAATTTGCAAAAAACGATACGGTAAACTGACGGGACAGGTGAAACTTGTAATTTAAAAAAAAATTAATAAATAAATATATTTGTTTGAAGAAAAGCTAACCAGCACAAAATACAAGCTTCTAATTATGATTAAATCACACAATGTGCCTGTAGGTGGGTATGTGTGGCATAAAAAAAGGTGTATTATAGAATTCATAATAAATGATATATTAATCATACAAATACATTCCCACCACAAAAATATTTGATGTCAATGGCATAACAACTTTCATTTATGTTCATACATATGTATTTCAAAATAAAAACAATCTTCTAAGGAAATGGAAAATCTTATATACATTGGATACATATTGCAAATACAAAATATTCAGTAAAAGTTCTGATTATGGATATCATTTTATACATTGGGGCAGATCGGATTATAGAGTATTTCGAATTATAGGGCGTTCGGAGTATTCATATATTACTGTACCTGTATAATCGATGCCTTAAGTACTCTAGCCCTATTTACGATATTTAAGCCTGCGTCTCACTTGCTTTCAATAACTAAAGTCTACTTTACAATATATGCAGAGTACTGCATCTAAGTGGAGAGATTCAGTTTAATTAGCCAATCTTTTGGTCGCTTATAGTAAGTCCTACGCTGACTAATATGATGTAGTATAATAAGCTTTAATATACAAGTCAGTGAAATATTATTCGGTTCTAAGGAACCATAACTGTAAATACTAGGAAATATAAACAAAATTATTAAAAACCTTATCTTTATGCTTGAACTTAGTAAGGTAACTTTTTCCATGATTATATTGTCTAAAATTAAAAAAATTTTGAATTGCAACTGTGACCAATGTCAACTTCAGGAATATGATATAAAAAAAAGCTGGAAAACCATTTACCTAACTCAAATCTCAATATAAACCATCTATGTTTGATTAAAATAAATTGATAAATGATCAGTGATGATTTTTCTATAAATATTCTAGATAATTATGATTTAGTATAAAAACTAATATACAACTCACTGAAATATTGTATGTAAATACTAGGAATATAAACAAAATTATTAATAACCTTATCTCTATGCTATAACTTAGTAAGGTAACCTTTATTCATTATTATATTGTGTGAAACAACGGTTTGAAACTAACGAAATTTTAAATTATAACTGCAACCAATTTCAACTGAAGAAATATGATTTGATTTATATCAAAAAAGAGTTAAATGATATATTGATGCAATAATCTCAGTTTTGATTTTCCTAAATCTATACTGGATAGACAAGTAGTTTTAAGGCCTGCTCTGTGATTGATAAATGTTAAATCAGTGATGATTTTGTTATAAATATTGTCAACTAACATAAAATCACACAGTGGAAAGTTTGAACTTAACCTTGAATCGCAATTATAAATTGTTGGTAATTAAAGTATAAACTGTTATGATTAACCTTGTTGACAATTCAAAACAATACTCGAATTAGAGGTCAAAGTTTGGTATAAAAAGCTGTGCAGCAGCCCATACCGGCAGACTTTGATCTCCAGTGCGAATTACCGAAAGGGAAAAGCCCCTCTGGTAGATCAAAGCTCTCACTTTTAAAACAGACCTATCAGTGCGAATTACCGAAAGGGAAAAGCCCCTCTGATCAGGCACGCCTTAAAGTGAATCAGTGAAAATTAATAGCGCCATAAGGCAAAGTGCTATTTAAATTAACTACATATAAAAAGTAAACTACGTAACCTAAAACTTTCATCCACCAAACAATCGATCCGCCCTTCTGGCGCCCTTTCTTTTAGCTCTCCCCAGTGCTGTAGCTACCGGGTGGGCCAGGGGGGGCAAGGCCCCACGGCGCCAAGTGAAATTAGGCGCCGCTCCGAATTTATAAATATGCTAATGCTAACAATGCTCATGAGCTTAACTGAATCTTTAAATTAATTAAATTATAATACAATCATAGATCAAAGACCAAAATAAGTATTAAACTTTTTACCCAACCAATACATTTTGTGTCAGGTATTTATTATTTATTCTATGTGGAATAAAAAGATATATCCCGGCGGCATATTTACACATCCTCACATACAATGGCACCAGGGTGCTGAAATCGGTTAGGTGTTGTAAGCGTTTGTAGCGCTACAAAAGCTCACTGATTTGGGCACCTGGAACACGCTGTTATATATTATTTCACTTTTTGCATGGCCCTCCGCTCGCTTCGGTCGCTACGGGGGCTCAAGAATAGGAAACTAACCAGGTGCTAACCGAAACTAACCCAAGACATACCCAAAATCAAGAAAAAACTGTTTAGAAAATTAACCTAAAAAAAAATAAAAAAAGGAACAGGGTTTGAACGCAGGCCGCCGAATTAAGACCTAACTATCTAGACCTCTCGACCACGAGGGCTCTTGCCGCAAATTGATTGCATCGCGAAGACATGGGGCGATAGCTTTTGTAGCGCTACAAACGCTTACAAAATTTAACCGATTTCAGCACCCTGGTGCCGTCGTATGTTAGGATGTGTAAATATGCATCCTGGCGCGGCGGCATTTGGTACATGCAAATTTGTAAAAACGCTGCGTAAGGCGACTTCAAAGACAAAAATTCCGAAAATTTCGGCCGAAAAAAGTATGTGTTTTTTAGAGTTTCGTATTTAGGGGGTACCATTAGCCAGACAAGTTTAAATAGCTTAGCAATACTAAGCATAGAAAATGAATTTGTCAAAAAATTAATTTTGATCAAATAATTGATCAATTTACGTCGATTTAAAACCGAAGAAAGACTCCAATGTTTAATTAATTAATTAAGGTTACAGATGTTTAGTTAACTTTTATATTTCAATATGTATGTACCTGTTGGTTGGTTGCCATTTATATATTTTATATATCTTAACGGATTTGGTTAAAATGAAATTTTTTTAAATATAGGTATCACTCAATTAACAAAAAGGGAAGGCCTAAATGAAAAATAAACTATTCTTCATAAAAGTTTCGCTTATGCTTATGTCTTGACAAGGTAATAGAGCAAATCCCGTATTTTTATCTTGTAAACTAACAAAGATATCACAATAAACGTCCGTTACCGTTTTCCGTTCCCTGCCAGCTCGCCCGCCGTGTGTCAGGATCGCGACTTTCAAATTTTACTCCTGGCGCGCGTTAAGAAGTTTCACTTCAAAAATATACGTTTAATATTATGATGTATTATTTTTTGATTAATTTGCGTATATACACAAAATATAGGTTTGTTTTAGGCGCCAGCGGATAGGCTTGCCCCCCGGCGCTTACATTTCTAGCTACGCCACTGGCTCTCCCGCTCGCTCTCGCTGCTGTCCATGGTGGAGGAAGCCGTTTCGATCCCCGTACATAGGACACAGGACCAAGGACTCGTCGAAGAGATACGCTTTTTCCAGATAGACCCCTGATCCAGCTAAAAATAACATTTTGCATCAATCCAAGCCGTCTATATTCTTTATAGCCGTGGTGACCCACGAGATTGTTTTCTGTACCAGTTTTCTTTGAGATTTTTTGAAATCATAACAATTCGCCTTGTTGATCATTTGGTGTAAGCACCAGTATTATATAGCCATCTTCTTTTAAATAAATCTTACAACTAAGGTCAAGCATAATACGAAATCGGCACATTTAGTCGTCACATATTATCAATACAGAGAAGAAAACTACATCTTCAAGACAGTTGGACCATAAGAAGAGTAAGAAAAATCGGTACATGCATAGAATGGACCAATGGACCAGCACATCACCAAGCAATAATCAGAAAGAAGATAGAGAAGTAAATAATGAAAATGAAGCAAAGAAATGTCGGTTAATTATGCGAGAGGCAAAAGACGCAATGGCAATATATAAGAAAGATTAAGAGTAGTGCCATTATGGACAAAAAAAGGGGCGTACAGTTAGAAGAACACCTACTAGCAATTATTGGTAAAAAACGTTGCGTAAAATTAAAATTTTAAAAACGCGTAACAATCACAAATACCTTAGATAATAGAGAAAATAACAATTAGTCGGAGGAACAAGCAAATAGAAAAAGAAGTAGAAGAAAGAAGAAGTTTTTAAGAAGTAGTTAATATGGAAATAAAGGAGAAAATAAGATGAGTATAAAGAATTTTAAACCCAACTGTCTCAGATAAATTCCTTACCGGGAAAATCACAAGTCAGACACTTGGAAAGCAAAATATACGAGGAACTAAGAGATGAAAATAGAGTTTCATAAAAAGTACATATAAATAGACAATATACAAGGACAGATTAAACTAGTATTCAAGATGAATATCGCCAAACATACAGAAAGTCATACCATCCTATTATCTAAGGTACTACTGTAACAGAAACTAAGTAAATACAAAAAAAATATAATCTAAAAATTAAGCAAAAAGTAACCAGAAACTAAGTAAATGCAATGAAACCAGAAACTAAGTAAGACGCAACCAAAAACTAAGTAAATACAAGGAAACCAAAAACTAAGGAGAAAACAGAAACTAAGTAACTAAGAGGAGGATTCAGAGAACACATAGGACGATAGTACGGAAGATACGGATATACAACTAGTTATACAAGAGGCAGAAAAAGAAAAACGTGAGAAAGATAAGGGGCAACAAAACAGTAATAAAATTGAGAATAATGAAAATATAAACAAAAAAGAGGGCGAGGACTTCGAAAGAAGACTATTAGCAATTTTGGGGAAAGACAATAATAAAATTGAGAGTAGTGAAGGTATGGACGAGAAAGAAGACGAGGACTTCGAAGGAAGACTGTTAGCGATTTTAGGAAGAAAATAATGACAATGCATAAAGTATCTACAAACCCAGGTGTCAATGATAAATACCTTACATATTAGGAAAAATCATAATAAGACACTTAGGAGTGAGAAAAACTAGCATAGAGCATATAGAAAAATATAAGATACATATAAAATTGAAACAATATGTACTTGAAGTATAAAATAGAGTACGTAGATATTAGAATGGAAAATAGAGTACATAGATATTGTATATAGTTAGAGTAGAAAATAAAGCACATAGAAAACTATTAGAGGTAATTAGAGAAGCAAACAGAGATATATTAGAAAGATGGAACAAGAATTTGGAATGCAAGTGTTATTGACAACTATCTAAGATACTAGAGAGAGTCGTAATAAAAACATGAAGGCATCCAAATAGATGATATAGAAAGTTAATATAGAGAAAAATAAAACTAGAAACGGTTATTTAATATATGTGAATAATAAACTATAAATAGAGAAATGAAACTTTAGTAAAGTTATAATGAGAACGCAATTGTTTTCGATTAATACCATACAGGGAAAGTCATAGAAAAACATATGAGCGTTTCGAGTGAGGAGAAACTAGGAGAAATAAGTAAAAAGAAGTTTAAAGAGAAACTAGGTAGAAGACGAGCTAATGAGAAAACATACAGGCATAGACTATATGTAAAACGGACTTAGGTAGTGATGAATATCTTATCGAGAAAATCACAACACTTAAGGGCCACGGAGCATTGAAAGTTTAGAATATGAACATAAAACTAACTGATAGATTAAGAAATATATTGGTAAAAATGGGATATAAATAGTGTAAAATAATGCATACATAAACGCATAATACATATAGGATATGAGATATAAACATATGGCAAACGGTAATATATATAGACATAATAAATGCATCACAGACATATATGATTCATACCAAGACTCTACACAAGCGCAACAGGTTCCGGAGCCTCGAACGCCATGTATTAGAGAATAAAACCAGCGCCAGCGTCACGATGTCCAAAGAAAAAAAAGGAGGACCTAGAAAGAAAAAAATGTTGTAAAATAATGCAGTGAAAGAAATAAAGGCAAGAAGCACAAAAGGTGTATATAGTAAAATTAAGACACATATAGGGAATAATAAAAAATTATAATAATATAATAATAATGGGAAAAATAGAAATGTACACAAGGAGGAAATACTCTTCTTAAATTCAAGTTCCTGGAGATCGTACAGTTCAGCTAGAGACAAGAAGAAGATGACTAGATAGAAAAAAAAATGCAAAATTTTAAAATGTATGGAGGAAGAAACAACAGCTTTATAAATGAAAATAAATAATTTAATTATGAGATAACTCACCTAAAGGAGTCTGCAAGTTTCATATACCACAAAATCATTTCACGAGGCCTCGGTGAAGGCCCTGAAAACTCACAGGTACCATAGCGCTCACTGGTACCTCAAATGTCATCGGTCGTCACTAATGGTCAACACTGAGATTGGTGATGATAAATCCATAAGCGCATCCTGAAGAGGGCATGGAAATAGTCTATATGGAAGCGGCCACTCCCATACAGGGCAACAATACGTCAACTCCAGGAGCACTCATCTCATGTCATTGTATCAACCACAACTGGGCGTTATTTATACCACACCTTAACCTAATGTTTAATAACGAATTGCTACAAACTATAACCTCAGAAATCAGGCAACGCCATCAAATAGTTATAAATGAACAAGCAAAAGTCCTAGTATGATAATTATATGGAACACTATACTATCATTTGCAGTAATATACATAATATTTCACAATCTCGCGCCAACACTGCCAAGATTTAGTAAACGTGTACAGGCACAAAACACATGAAATATAATTATGCAAGCTATTCTTGTTGCACTAACATGTCTATTCCTACTATTTATCTATTATTTAAATTATATAGGTACTTACGCAATACGACCACTTCCACCGGCACAAATCATCCCCTACACCACAGGATGGATACACTTTAAGGATAGAAAACCAAAATTCAGACGGTAGCCTAAACTCAAAAGATTGCAGCAGTCGGCCCGAGTAATGAAACATCAACATGACCTGCATATCATTTCTGCCGACAATGCACAGCAGTATAAATACGTATCGTATCATATTTTAATATTTAGAAATAATAGCTTAAATTAAATTATCGTAATAGATAGGCTAAAATACGAATAGATATAGGACTGTCAGATATACATATGAATATTTAAAATAATTATTTTTAATCCTTTATACGAGGGATTTACAATACGTAATAAACAAAAAATCTGAAATATGATGACATTTTGATATAAATAATCCAAATCTAATACT
>MU187506.1:47119-73526 GCA_016904865.1 Pissodes strobi | reverse complement strand
TCGCCTATATACACCTTATAATAACGGAAATATTTGAACTGTATTATTGTTCCCCATGTCTCATTGTTACCCGTTCTCCCTGATCGAAAAGGTTTGATTGGAGTATGTCCAGATATCTATTTGCATTTCAATTTTCTTCAAAACAGCTATACACCAGTTTATTTTGAAATAAAAAACAACTTACATTTATCCCAAATCAACCTTGTTGATGAACAGGTCATACCATGGGGGGATTTGTGGAATTCCAATGTCTCATTATGTCGGTTCAAAATACCGCAACTTGTAATTCAGGCATTCATCTGACCAAATAATTTTTTTTTGTGAAAACAACGATCCTCGTTAGATCTATTTAGAAACCAGTGACATAATTCCAATCTTCCCACATCATCACCAAAGTGCAAATATCGGGTAATATTAACAGCATAGGGAAAATATTTATTGGACGTCAAAATTCTTTGCCCCTTAGATTTTGAAATGCCACTTTCAGTGTCTACATTTCTGATGGAGGTAGATTTTTGTTCCTAAAATTTCAAAGTGATTTTAGAGAATAAAATTAGGGTGTGTGCTTAAGACCACAAGACAGAGTTCAAGAATACGAGATTCCCTATTAACCTTTCACAATCCAACATCTGCAAATTTCAATTTCAAGACGATAAAAGAAAGTGCCAAACGAGCCTTAAGGAGTTTTCACTTTAATAAAAGTTGAGCTGCTACTATTCAAAACTATCACAGGACATATCTTTCTACCTGATTACGGGTTTCGACAAGTCCTAACACGCTTATTTCTTCATTTTCCATGTTTTCTTTATTATAAGTTTTTGATTTCGGCTTCGTAAAAGAGCCGTACGTTTTTAAATTATCTTCCAGTCATCGGAAACTATCCTTAAATGGTTGCCGTATTTCCGGATAGCGAACAAAATATAACTTTATGCGCCATTTCTTCGTTTTTTCCACTTTCAATATAAACAGATATCATATCAAATTTTTCAAAATGTTGATAAGTCATTTTCACAAACGAATATGTAAAAATGAAATTGACGTAAAATATTAATAACAATTAGAATGTCAACATAATTTAGTTTCTAGGATATTAGCTTTTGTTTCATGGCCTACTGTAGCTTAAAATAATAAAGGTTTAAAAAACGGCTTCGTCATCAGCATCATCATCAATCAGCCTTATCTCGTCCACTGAGCTGGACATAGGCCTCTCTTAACCTAATCCATCTTGCTCGGTCTTGGGCATCTTGGATCCGATTTGTATATATCCTCCCGATATCATCTGTCCATCGAGTCGGCGGTCTATCTACCCCGGCTTCTGTGGGCATCATCTCTAGGTCGCCACTCCAGTTTCTTCGTAGTCCACCTGTCATCTGTCATTCTTGCGACGTGGCCTGCCCAGTTCCACTTTAGGTGTGTTATTCTCTCAACAGCGTTTGTAAACTTAGTTCTCCTAAGGATCTCTTTGTGTGGATTCTGTCTCGTAGCGTCACCCCCAACACAGCTCTTTCCATGGCTCGTTAGGTAACTCTTATTTTGTTGATCATTTTTTGTGTTAATGTTAATGTTTCTGAGCAGTATGTCAGTACCGGGAGGATGCACTGGTCACTGCCGAAGGCAGCCCATGTTAGCGCTATTCTGCGGCTAAGCTCACAGGTTTGGTTATCTCTTCCGATTCGAATTCCATGTCCCAGATATTTATATGATGTTACTTGTTGGATTTCTCTTTCTTCTATTTATAGGTTACGGCTTGGGACCAGGTTTGTCATAAATTGGGTTTTGGCGATGTTGATTTTTAATCCAACTTTTTAGGAAGCTGATTAGAGTTTCGTGAGTATTTCATTTGCTTCATCTAGTCGACCTGAGATCAATACGATATCGTCAGCGAGACGCAAATTGTTTAGTTTTTCTCCATTTACGTTTATTCCCTTATTGTCTAGCTCTATCTTCTTAAACATGTACTCAAGCAGAGTTGTAAAAAGTTTGGGAGAGATCGTATCCCCTTGCCGAACACCCTTTTCAATTTTACACTGGTTTGTTTCATCTTGTAATCTTACTTTTGCTGTTGCGTGTTTATATATATGTCGCAGTAGCGAAATATAGCGGTGAAGGTTAATTTAAAATATATATTTTTCCCAGGTTCTGCCTGGCGGCCTACATATCCTGTATCCGTCAAATATATTAGGGTATATATCAAATAAGTTCAAATATTCTGGAGGAAATTCTGTGTTAACTAACCATCGAACTTAATGTCAATATCTAAAAATTCTTGATTGAGCAAATACTAAAACCTATGTGACAGGTTACGCAGTAGGCAACGCTTCGTGCTGTTACCTCTCTCGTAAGAGAAAGTATGAACTTATTTCTGAATAAGCAACTGTTTGTTTATTACAGAATTTTTTTTAATCTCGCGTCAATGTAACATCCAGATAGTACCATATCGGTGCGTGCTTAAATTATTGCGTCTTCACTTGAAGGGACTTGGACCTTTAAAGCCGGGTGGAATTTATCCTTAATATAAACATAACTACAAGGGGGCATTCTAGGAAGACCGATAAATGGCATAACTTTAACTAATATTAAGTGTTAGATGAATAATTAAATAAATTCATTAAAAATCTCGACAATTTCTGAAAACTATTGTTCAATGCGTTTCTGTAGTGCACTAGTTCAACAAACGAATAAAATAATTAAAACATTGGTCATCGTACAAAATGCATATGTATTTAATCCTTCACAAGTACGAAATTTATTGAGTCTTGAAATGAATGGGTAAAATATCTAAAAAAATCTCTTTTTGTTTTTTTACATTTATTTAAAAAAAAGTTCTGTTGTAAATTTACATTATACTAATATTATAAGAATATCTTCAAATATCTTCGAAACATGTAAAAAGTAATTATTGTGAAAAATATTGAAGCATTTTTTTTCTTGGTAAACCAAACCGAGTCTCTGCTTTCTCCGATTTGGGAATAACCATTGCAGTCTGCAAATTTAGATCACATTTAATTGTTTTTTGTACTATCAGTGCAAACTTCTGTCACGTTGGTCCTCTTTTTTTCTTAAGTTGAAGCTTTCCATTGTTTGACCTATTGCACATAAAGTGCATAATAGTATAATTTCTTACCAGTTAGGAAACCAGGCTTTTCCGGTGCGCAAGCACATAAAAAATTATTATAACTTTATGTAGGTATCCAAAAAAAACGTCAAACTTGCATGACAAGCAACTCCCAGGGATCTAATATATATCAAGCGTTCCTATGGCAATGTGTTTGTATGCTTTATTATAATTGAATAGGCAGCTAGTTTTGATGTATTTGTGACAAGTAAGGTCAGAATAAAAAAATAGTTATTTACATTACTAGATGCGAAAGTAAGTTCTTTGGTGTAAGGAGGTTTTTGAATAGCCGAGGCGATTTAATACCTCCGAACACCAAAAAAGGCTTTCGCATCGTGTGATGTATTAAATTTTTTCTACTACTGTTCTCTGATCAATATTAATGAACTTTGATTTTATTCAAATTACAAAGTAAAATAAGGATTTTTCACCTGTAAAATAATCCATGGCAACTAGTTATTTGAGTACGGTCAAAGTCTGTAAGAGTTTTCGAATTGTTTAATTTCGCTAGTCTAAATTTTTTTTTTTTTTTTTTTTTTTTTTATGGCAGTGGCACACACACTAAAGGGAGACCCTATGGCGCTCGACGAGCGGTGTGTGTGCGAAGATGTTGATTGACACGGCTCTTGAATATTTGTAAGTTGTAGTTAGTGGGAAACAGATGTCCTGGGAGTGAGTTCCACAGTGATGCAGTGCGCCAGACAAAGGAGTTCTTGTAAAGCGATGTTCTAGGTGTTTCCAGTTGTACGACGAACTGGTGCGCTCTTGCCGTCTGTCGTGACTGTCTGACAGGAGCTGCCAGGGGCGGGATGAGGCGGCCCAAATCCTGAGAACATCTGCCGTGAAAGTATCTGTAAAACAGAGATATCTCGGATACATGTCTGCGGTGTTCCAGACTATCTAGATTTCGGGTCAACTCCGGGTCGCCGACGAGACGCACAGCTCTCTTCTGAATGGAATCCAGCAGCTTTAGGGTGTGCTTTGGTGCGGCACCCCAGATATGTGAGCAATATTCTAAGCACGGTCTTATTTGCGCTTTGTAGAGCAAGAGCAACTGCTGCGGTGTATAGAGTTTTTTGTTGCGAAATAGCGCACCAAGCTTCTGGGAGGCTGATTTTGCGATGTTAGCAACGTGGTCATGCCAGGACATATTGCTGTTGACCGAGATACCCAGCAGTCCGATTGACGAGGATGAAGGAATGGTCGACCCTGCCATAATGATGTCAGGGCCCGCTGTATTGGCCCTCTTGGTAAACGTGGCTGCTTGGGTCTTTGCTGCATTGAACTGGACCAAATTTCGGTCGCCCCAAGTTTGAACTTTCTCCAGGTCTTGATTAATTGCTGTAATCTGCTCCTGTCTGCGGTGATGAGTCTCAGTCGCTAGTAAGGGTTTTTCTGATCTAAAGTGGGAGACAAGGGTACTGTCATCTGCAAAACTGTAAAGAGGATAATTTGTTTCGGTCAGCAGGTCATTAATATAGATGAGGAACAGAGTTGGTGAAAGTATTGCGCCCTGAGGCACGCCCGCGTTGATGGTGAATGTGTCCGAGATATGTCCATCGACTGCAACGTGCAGAGATCGGCTCTTAAGGAAACTGGCAAGCCAGCTGCAGAGAGAGGCTGGCAGTCCGAGGGACGGTAGTTTGTTGAGCAGTCCGTCATGCCAAACTCTGTCGAATGCCTTTGAAATATCCAGCGCAATCGCTCGAGACTCTCCGTAGTTCTCAATTGCCCTACTCCATATATGAGTGACATAGGCCAATATATCTCCTGTCGATCTCTCTTTGCGAAAGCCGTATTGATTATCGCTGATTATTTTGTTGTTCTCGAGGTACTTGAGCAGTTGCTGATTGACTACACGTTCCATGACTTTGGAGATTATTGGAAGCAAGGCAATTGGACGATAGTTTGAGGGCGTGGTTTTCTTGCCTTTCTTTGGAACAGGTTGCACTCGAGCGACTTTCCAAGAAGATGGGTAAATCCCTTTTCCGTAAGACAGAGAAAAAAGCCTGGAAAAAACGGGTGTTAGTTCGTTGGCGCAGTTCTTTAACACGATGGCAGGTATTCCGTCCGGTCCTGATGCCTTTTGCGTATCTAGATTTTTAAGGATTTTACGAATATCACGGTGATGAAATTTGACTTCTGCCATGGTAGTGTTGATGTTCGATATGGTGGGGAGAGTCTTGCCTTGGGGGACGTCTAAGGTAGAGTGCGAAGAAAACATTTTGGCGAGCATGTTTGCTTTTTCCTTGGCTGTAGTCGCCGTGATGCCACGTTCGTCTGTCAAAGGTGGGAGAGACGTTTCTGTAAAGTTGTTACTTACTGCCTTTGCTACCGACCAGAAATTCCTGGAGCCACTGGGGCATTGCAAAAGTTTATTCCTGATCCTTTGATTGTGTTTGTCCTTAGTTTCGTCGATAATACGCTTGCATTCGTTTCTCGCTTCGACAAAATAATTGCGATTTTCAGCGGTCTGATTTTGCTGCCAGTACTTGTAGGCTTGCTGTTTCCTACCCACAGCTCTTTCGCATCTTCTGTCGAACCAGGGCTTTCCTTTGGATGGTAACTTGATGGAATTTGGGATGTATGCTTCCATTCCTGAGGAGATTACTTGCATGATCTTTTCGCAGCAGACTGATGGGTCGTCAGCGCCAAAGCAGACGTCGAGCCAAGGAAAATCTAGGTAGAACTCCCTTAGATCGTCCCAGTTTGCAGAATTGTAATGCCAGATTTTGCGAGGCAATGGTGGATCCTTCTGTATGAGTGGCAATTCACAAACCGTTGTAATAAGTTTGTGATCGGAACCACCTAATGGCGGACCAACTGTAACTGTGTACTGGTCAGGATTGGTGGTTAGAAAAAGATCCAGGAGGGCGGCGAATTCGCCCCTCTCTGAGATTCGAGTTGGTTCGTCTACAATTTGAGTAAGCCCGCAGCTGATGGCGAATGCTTCAGCCTCTCTACCTTCGTTGTCGGTCTTGTTGTGGTGTTTGAGCCAGTTGGTGTTGTGGGCGTTGAAGTCTCCCAGAACGATTATTTCTGAACTGGGGTGATCAATCTGTATTGAGTCAAAAGTGGTAGCTAGTGTTGAAAAAAAGCTTTGGTAGGCTCTATCGCTCGGAGGGCGATAGAGACAACATATAAACTTGGTTAATCCCTTGGCGGTGAACTTGAGCCACATGACGTCAAGGTTGTTCGGTTCGAGTGTTTCCTCTCGGTGACATGATAGGTCGCTTCGGACAAAAAGGCATATTCCGAACTTATGTCTAAATCGGGTATGTAAGTCGTAACCAGGATAAGGGTAGTTCACTGTTGTTGTTGTAGAACATACTTGTGTTTCCGTAAGGGCCAGTATGTGTGGTCTATTTGCATGTAGATGTTGGTGTACCGAATTTATGTTTGTATTTAGGCCTCTTATGTTGCAGAAATCAATTTTAAATTGGTTCGGTATCTTTGCTGTCTGTGAAATGCGGAATGAAGGGCTCCCAGGGCCACCCAGCGCCCGGAGATCCGAATGGCCGGGGAGTTTACCTCCGGAATATTTTGATCCTGGAAGCACCATCATGTCCATATTATTATATTCCTACTGTGGAACCCGGAACCACCAGCGCGGAAACGGAACGTGATTCGGGGAAACCACTTAGCGCTTCCCAGTTCTGGTGGGGTGGTCTTTCACCGGACGATGCGAGTAGGCGTATGCATCTACCACCTAGGGCCGCTTCCACTGGATGCATCGGCCTCAGACTCTTTCCTTTGGTGGTCCCTAGTCTGACAGGGGTAAAAATAGGGTTTGTTGAGTCACTCCCTAGTGATCAGCTCTAGACTTTGTACTTTGGTGTTCTCCAGCCTAGAGGAGGACGATGGGATTTGATGGGCCACATCCCGTGGCAACTCGGAATGGCGGGGGCGTCACTCCCCGTTCTATCAAAACCAAAATGTTACTATTCAGAAGGCGGCTGAGTTGGAATGTGCCTCACTGTTACTCGGGAAGTCGGAAGACAGATACTATCAAAAGTATAACCTGTTTTTAGAATGGTTGGCGGATAAAACCGTTTCTCAAATTGACGAAAATGTGATGTTAGCGTACTTCCAAGAGAAATCTGAAACCTTATTACTTCCGTCCCTATGGTTGCGATATTCCATGCTTAAATTGACTATGTCTATGACCAAAAATCAAGATATTTCGCAGTATAAGAAACTTATTGCATTTATTAAACGAAAAAACGATGGTTACGAAGCAAAAAAACCAAAAATTTTCAGAAAAGAAGAAATAAGAAAGTTTCTACTTGACGCTCCTAATTATAGCTATTTATCTATGAAAGTGATAGCAGTAATGAGAATAGCTGGAGCATGCCGGACCGAGGAAATCCATAAATGAAATTGAACGACGTAGAGATCAAGGATGACGTAGCTATTGTAAAAATCCTCCAGAGCAAAAACAAGATTCAAAGAAGTTTTGTATTAACCGATGATGGAGGTCCAGTTTCTTTTGTGGGGTTACTACAAGATTACATTAAAGTTAGGTCAAATAATGCACAAGACGAACACTTGTTCTATCGCTATGAACGAGGTAGGTGTGTGAATCAGGTGACTGGAAAACACACTATTTCGAATGTTCCCAAAGAAATAGTCAAATTTTTGAAACTTGAAGACATAAATAAATACACTGGTCACTCGTTTAGAAGAACATCAGCTATGTTTCTCGCAAATGCTCCAGGGTCGACATTTTGGATTTAAAAGGACATGGCGGTTGGAGGTCTTCGTCCGTTGCAGAGGGGTATATTGGTGATTCGTATACTAATAAAATTGAAATTTCCAAAAAGATCTTACATGAAAATCCTACTTTTATTTCATCTAACGACGCCGACGTGAGAGTGACAAATAGAACGAGTTTTAATAGGGTCCAGGTCCAGGATAATAACGAGACTTTAATACAAAGCGGCGGCGAAGCTTATAAATTGAATAACATTCCATCAATTTATCTTTCCAACTGTTCAAATTTCACTGTTAATCTTAATGGTAATAAATAATAATTATTTAAGTTTTATATCATTGTTGTTATACCACTTGTTTCTTCAGTAAACAGGTATAAGCATTTTGTTATTAAGTTTTTCCAAAATTCGGTTGAATAAATACAATAAAAATTTCTTACGAGTATTCGTGTTTTTTTGTCCTAGTCCCGAAAGTAGTACTTTCGTAGCTAGCGACGTATAATATTCAGATAAATTTAAGGTTTACTTTCGTTATGTTTCGTGTTGCGAGTGCCCGAAAGTTCATTTATATATACAGTAGTAGAAAAAATAATTTTACTTAAATTAGACTATTGACGCTAAAATGTATTAGATTAATTTTGTAAACTGTAGCGCTGTATAATTTTAACACAATTTATTATAATTCATTCAAATTAGGGAAAGCGGAAAACTTTTTGGTGCACCGGTAAGACTTACTTTCTTAGCTCTACACAGTTGTCGAAAATGATAGTTTTCAGAGAAGTATTATGAAAAAATATTTAAATTTCGCCTGGGTAAGCATTTGCCAGCATTGCCTTCGTGCTGGTGCACTCTTTTGTATAAAATCCAGCTACTTGCCAATAGATAATAGAAGACTCTGAAGTGCCATTTCTTACTTCGCCGTAGAATTGTCATCTACCAAAATTACTATCGAACAGATCCACACCGCCCATACGGCGATTATATTCCATAATTACAAAGGGGCAGTTTATCGTCACAGTTTTTTTAGTTTTCTGTCGTAATGCTCCAGCTTTAATAGGAGTTTCTCCCGTAAAAGCCGATAAAAGGGTTACAATTTTATTGTCGTTCCACATGACTCCAGAAATATCTACTCCGTCACAGGACGCTACCATTTTACATTTTAGGGCTCTTACCGCGATTTTCTTTCTTCATTATCTTTTCGTCTGGTAATTTGCAGTTTAGTACTCGGTTCCGACTATACCTAAACTATGAATTCCTTTCCTACCTAAATATATTATTAGTGGCACTGAATTATGATAATAATTGTCGAAGTAAATTCTATGATATACATTTATTTGAATAATTACTATTGCCAGTGTTACCACTACGTTCAATGAAGCAGCAAGATCTAATTCGTTTGCAAGCAGATTTTTTCAAAATTTTCCTGGTCAGAATACATTTCAAAGGTTTAGGCACAGTCCGATTAGGAAAGTATTTCTTCGAATGATGACACGCTTTGTTCATTTACTTATAAAACTATATCCTCGTAAAAAATGTTCCTCAAACAATCAGTAAAAGGTTTTAGTTTATGTAGTCTGTTCACTCGGTAAATATTTGTCATTATCTTTAAAAGGTAACTAACGTTTGATTTTTGTTCATATCTGTTTACGGACATCGTCTTTTTCATTTTTCAAATCCCAGGTCTTTGGACCACTAAGCACGGCAGTTTGGTAAGTAGGCAAGAAATATGATTTAGTTTTCAGTTACATTCAGTGGTTTACTAGAGTTCTTTTTGATAACATAAATTTTTGATTCCTCCACGATTTTATCAAAAATATCATTAGTAAACAAATAATTAAAACTCATAGAGGCTTTCAAAATCCAGGCCATTTTGAGGAAATGAGGTATTGTCTTAAAACTGAAAACTTCTTTATATTTTATCACAAAATGGCATTTCGCTTCAACCATACTAGAAAATAAACAAATGTAGCGTGACAGTATAACACAAAATGCCACCGAAAGTTTACTGCACCCACTGCTACAATGATATAAATCGAAATATTATACGACCTTCCCGACAAACACGCGAAAATAGGGTTTTAGAATAAAAATATACGTAGATATAGGAAGATTATGCGAAATTCGGTTTATTTTTGCCTCTACTACCACTCGTGCAAATATGCGCGTTATATAAACCAAAGTACTTCATTATTTAATGTAATATGACGCACAGTTTTTTGTTCGTAAATAATTCTAATCATACTAGTAAGCTCATTTACTAATATGATGACTAGTATATTATGCAATGAGCATTTGATGGTCGCTATTAAGTCATGCTTACGGCTCGGGTCGTAATGAAGGCAAGTGTCTTACCAGCCATTAAATGTGGGTTGTAAATACTACCTTTTACCACCAGTCATAAAAAAGCTAGTACTTTAGCTTTAAAAATTTTGCTAAGCAAATAGCCACTATAAATCATTAAAGTTGATACATTTTAAATGCCACGGTCATACAATATTTGATATTGACCGAATATTGGGTTAAGGTTGATTTTTAAGTGATTATAAATTCATATCCTAATGAATAATCTGAATCTTAATGAACCTCATTAAAGTACAGATTGTAAATAATAAATCAATTAAAATATAGGAGTAGAAAATAGTATAGGAGTAGAAAATAGTATATTACACAGCGGACATTTAATGATAGCTATTAAGCCAGAATTATTATGAGAATTGCTGCTTGAACCGTAGGCAAAGATCGTAATGAATGTGATTATCTTAATATCCATTAAATGTGAGATGCATGTACGATTTTTTCTACGACCAGTCACTTAATGGAAGATAAGTACTTTAGCTTTCAAAAGCCACAAAGTAACTATGTATTATCAAAATTGTTAAATTTTCAATGTCATGGTCATGTTGATCTTTTATAGTGACCGAATATTGTTGCGATGTTGCATTTTGATTGGTTATAGACTGATGTCTTAATAAAAAATTCGCATCGTAATGAACCTCATTAAAGTACTGGTAGTAAATGCGTAATATACTATTTTCCACTCCTACATTTTAATGGATTTGTTCATTCATTTATTAACTATGAACTGTTAAAATTGACAACAATAAGTTGTTGCATTTAGATTGGTTATAAACTCATATCTTAAGAAAAAATCTGCATCTTAATGCATCTCATTAAAGTACAGGCAGTAAATGTATAACATATAATTTAATACCTATGCATTTTAATTGATTTATTAATTCAATTAACTATGAACTGTTAAAATTAATAAGCTTTGAAGGTCATGGTGGTGGCAATCTTTTATATTCCCCGAATGTTGCTGTGATGTTGCATTTTAATTGGTTGTAAACTTATATCCTAATGAAAAATCTGAATCTCATTAAAGTAAAGATACTAAATAATAAATCAATTAAAATATGAGAGTAAGAAAATAGTATATTATGCAATGGATATTTCATGATAGCTATTAAGAGAGAAGTATGAGTGTTGCGACCCGGGCCCTAGGCAAGAGTCGTAATGAATGTCATTGTCGTAATATCCCTTAAATGGAAAATGCATTTACTTTTTTTTCTACGAGCAGTCATAATAATGAAAAATAAGTACCTTAGCTTTCAACATTCACTAAATAAATAATAACTATGAACTGTTAAAGTTGGTAAATTTTAAAAGTCATGGTCATGCCGATCTTTTACCTTCAACGAATATTGCTGTGATGTTGCATTTTGATTGGTTATAAACTCATATCGTTATGAAACATCTACATCTAATCTAATGAACCTCATTAAAGTGCATTCATTAAATAATAAATCAATTAAAATATAAGGATAGACAATCGTATAAGTATTAGACAATGAGCATTTAATGATAGCTATTAGGACACTAGCATAAGAGTTACGATACGAGCCGTAGCCGAGTGTCGTACCGAATGCGAGGGTCTAAATAGCCATTAAATGTGAGTTGCATACATTGTTTTTCTATGACCAGTCATAATAATGAAAAATAATCTAATTTTTTTTAATTTACTAAGTAAATTGTCTATGAGCTGTACAAACTGATAAATTTTAAATCTGTCATGACATGGCTGCGTTTATATTGACGGGATATCACTGTGATGTTGAACTCTGATTGGTTCTTAGCTGGTTTAATCATGAAACGTCAGTATCGTAATGAGCTTCATTATGATATTGGTAGTAAATATCTAATACATCAATTAAAGTATATTAGTAGAAAATAGCATATTATGAAATGAGATCTTATTGATAGCTCTTAAGACAGAACTATGAGAATCGCGATTGTCTTAATGTCCCTTAAATGAGAGACGCATTTACGGTTTTTTTTCTACGACCAGTCATTATAATGAAAAATAGCACTTGATATATCACAATTCGCTAAACACATATGAACCTTAAAATTGATAAATTTTAAATGTCATGGTCATGTCAATACTTTATATTCTCCGAACATTGCTGTGATGTTGCATTTTGATTGGTTATAAACTGATCTCCATCTTACTGATTCTCATTAAAGTACAGTAAACTCTTAATAAATCAATGAAAATATATGAGAAGAAAATAGTATGCTATGTAGAAAATAGTATATATGAATTTGCTAATTTCGAGATGAATGTCACTATAGAAAAATTGACGATTTATTTTTGTAAAATATAAAAAAAAAGATTGAATTTCTATATAGGGAATACCGTATAAAATATTGTTTATTTTTCTACTAGAATTCAAATAAATATTGCATTCCCACGAAAAATCTTACAGTTTAGCTTATACTAGCTCATTTATTTGATGTTCAATTATAGTATTTCCTAATGGTTGTGTGTAAAATTCCAGAATTTTCCTAAACACTTATCTGCCTTTTATATTAAAAAGTTATTTATTGTCCCAAATATCATCACAAATTATGAAATAATTTTCTTGTTGAATTAAGTTGACGTAAAAAATGTAATATGTTAAATGCTGTACCACGAAATCTTCAAAAAAAAAACATCATTACTACCTACTAACCTAAATGCAGAAAGCCCGTTCGTCTACTGAAGAATTAAAATCATGCTATCAATTGCTAATCATTTTTCTGCTATTATTACTCCTAAAACATATAATATTATTATTCGAATAATAGTGGCCAACTAGTCCCTTGAAAACCAAACAGTTGGGTCGCGAGGGATTGGTATTGTCAAATTTAGGTCGTGTACGGGCATTATAGTCGCCTCGATGGAAAGACAAGTTTTATTGTTTTAAATGGATTGTTAGTGAGTGTACCGGGTTTTGGATATCCTAGTTCTGAAAGCTCTTAATTGTAGAATTAGAGGCTTATTTCTAATTTCAATGATGCCAGTAAATCCCGGCGGCCGCCGACTCCGATCTTGGTCGCGTACCTGATCGGACTGGACTGTGTACCCAGGAAAGTGCACTGCGGATTTTTACCCTTTTTCGTTTAAAATTACCTGTTTAATCGCCCTTCTGTCTGGTTTGCTTTTAACGACATTAGTTACTAGTAAAGGCCCTAGTGAGCTTAATATTAGCAATTTTTCAGTCTCCGGGGACGGACCCCCGGTTCTATTAGAACGCAAAATGGAACAGGATGACGACTGCTCATCCCTTAAGTCAGAGGACAGCCGTTCGTCTGTACCTAGCGACAGAGTAATGGATAAAACTCGTTACATCCACGCTAAACTGTCTAAAAATACTGACACTTGCACTGAATGCGCTAAAAGCCACCTTGAGCTCTCAAGTATTACAGGCAAAAGCGTCACGTCGACCCTGATCCCGCAATTAAATAGAGCCATTGACCATTTAAAGGCTCAACACCAACTTAGATCAACGTCCTCCGTTCTAAAAAAGGACATTAAATCAAAAATTGACACTGGCAGAGTCCAGGTCAAGAAGACAAAAACCGAAGAAGTTCACGACATGGAGATCCCTAATGAGGATAGCAGGAAGAGACCGGCTAATAGCCCACTTGAAGCCGCAATAAGTAGCGACAAATCCGCAGATACCTCTGCGACCCTGATACAGAACAAAGACCTCGAACCCTTCAAGACACCCTACAAAACTATAGGGTTGAAAAAGAACATCAAAATTGTAAACCTAGACTTCGGAGGGCCCTCGGTATCTACGAGCAATAGATACGAGGCCCTTTCAGACCTAGAGGACGACAGTAGCACGGTATCTAACCAGGACGTGACGAAAAAGAATGCTAGTAGGGCGAGTGCCAGACTAAAGAAGAAAACACAAGCCCCAATCAAGACGAAACCAGGACCACCACCCCCTATTGTATTGCAGGGCAAAATAAACAGCCATAAGAAGCTCCAGGACGACATGCAAAGGATGCATATCACGAAATTTTCTATTAAATATGCAAAAAACAGCACGATTATTTACCTAGAAAATGAAAAAGACTGGCAGGTTTTCAAACGAAACTGTGACAATGAGAGTTTGAAATACCACTCTTATGCCGAAAAACATCAGAAGACAAGGGCATATGTTCTTCGGGGATTAGATGGGGACATCCCCATTGCCGAAATTAAAAGGCAGCTCCTAGAGGAGTACGAATACAATGCCAAGAACGTATTCGAAATGAAGAAAACGTATGTACCCCTCTACTTAGTTGTCCTCGACGCATCCTACACTCTAAGAAAGGTCCAGCAAGATATAAGGACTTTAATGAACATAAAAGTCACTTGGGAAAATCGGCGCAGCACAAAGCCCATAATGCAATGCCGCCGATGTCAGGGCCATGGGCATTCTATGTCCTACTGCAAACGAGACTTCAAATGCTCAAAATGCGCCCAAGGACATGAAATTACTTCATGTACCTCGGAAGAAATAAAATGTGCGAACTGTGGAGGCCCTCACCGGGCAATAAACCCAGACTGCCCGGTCTACCAATTTAAATTAAATCAGCTGCAAAACGCAACAAGCAGCAATAATAAAACCGCCCCAAAGAAGCTAGTTCCTGCACCCTTGCCCGCCACGCCGGCCTGGCAGGGGCAAGGTCGTCTGAGTCAAGGCCGGGGTACAAAACCAAGACCCCAACCCCCACCGCAGCCCCAGGAAAAGCGCCCACCCCAACAGCGCCCCCAGGGAAACTACGAGAGCGACTTTCCTAATACTCTTAGAGCCGCCCCCCCGCAAGCTCAAACAGACCCGCATCATAGTAAGGTAGGTGCTCTTGCTAGTAATGTGACTGATCAGTTTTCTAATTTACACAATGTAGTAAACGAGATTAACTCGCTTGTGAACGTCTCAGAGGAGTTGTTCTTTGCATTGGACGAGTTTTGTTCAATGCTTAAAGCATGTAACGGCGACAAGGCTCGTGTAATGCAGGGAACGATTCAATTCTTTTCGACTGAGATTTACAAATACAATATATAATTGATGACTTGTTTCCAATGTATGTCATAAATGTTCTATCATGGAATTGTAACGGTATTAGACAGAAAATCGGCGAATTCAAGCATTTTTTGTATAATTCCAACTTTCAGGTTGTTTTTCTACTAGAAACCTTTTTGCCCGAAGATTTTTTGCTCAAAGTCCGTGGGTATACCGTCGAGCGCTTCGATAGGCGTGCCCGCGGAGGGGGAGTGGCCTGTCTGGTGCATAGGTCGCTGCGATATAAAAGGAAAAATCGCATCGATTCTCGCATAGAACACGTAGCCATCGAGTTGGACGGTGGCCTGTGCATCAGCGGCGGCTACGCTCCACCGGCATTGCGCCTCACGCAAAACGACTTTGCAGTATTCTTTACCCCCGGCAAAAAATCATTACTTATTGGCGATTTCAACGCCAAACACGTTGAGTTTGACGATGCCAGCACTACACATAAAGGCACCGTTCTTCGAAATTTTCTAGAAAACAACCTGGAAATCCTATACCACAGAACAAGATATCCCACCTTCCACAGTGGAAACACGTCTTCGTACCTGGATGTAGCGATGACCCTGGGAATGGCAGGGGTAGCGCCGCCTAAAGTTGTCTGCAACTTCAACTCGGATCACTTGCCAATTAAGATGAGCCTAGCTAACACTAGGCGGCCGGAAGCCTATGGGAAATTTATTTCTTATAAAAATCTTGATTGGCGGGTGTTTCGACAGAGGCTGAGCGATGCAACTGTCATCCCTGGGCAAATCGAAACTATCCAGGAACTAGAGACTCAAGTTGACACTTTAACCCGCAACATCCAGCACGTCAGAGACGCCTTATGTCCGGTAGTCAGGAGGAAACCATTCGTGGAAACTCTTCCTGACGACATCCTAAACCTAATCAATTTCCGGAACCGAATTCGTCGCAGGTGGCAGAGGAATCGCGCTGCAATCGACAGAGTGAGGCTCAACGCCCTGACGGAACAGATAAGGGTGAATATCCGCAATTACAGAGAAGCGAAGTGGATGAAGTTCGTGAACGAGCTCGGCACAGAGGACGGTTCCCTGTGGAAACTTGCGAGGCAGGTTAAAGGAGGCCCGGTCGACATTCCCGCCATTTCACACAATGGCGAGGATATCATAGATACCCGTGGGAAGACTGAGGCCTTCGCTGACTTCCTCGAGAGTGTACACGGAGAGATACCTGATACTGTGCCATTGCACGCTCAAGTAACAGAGGTAATAAGGCCCTTTTTGAAACAATATCCGATCCCGCCCTCTGTAATGGATAAACTCCGAGTCACCCCGTCAGAACTCCGCAGTGCCCTCGGCCATCTGCCAAAGAATAAGGCTCCGGGACCTGATACGATCCCTAACCTACTCCTCAAAAATATCCCTACCAAAACCCTTATACAATTAATGCATATAATAAATGCCATAATTCGTCTGCAACATTTCCCTAATTCCTGGAAGATCGCGCACGTAGTACTGTTCCCTAAGCCCGGGAAAGACCCTAGACAAACCAGCTCATATAGGCCCATATCGTTATTAAACACACTGAGCAAGCTCACTGAGAAACTCTTATTGCCCAGGATGAACAGGATAGCCCTGAACCGTCGTGTACTCCCTCAGGAGCAGTTCGGTTTTCGCAGCGGACATAGTACTAATATGCTCGCTGCGAAGATCGTGCAGGATATATACGACGGATTCAATATAGGGCATTGCACGTCCCTATTACTCCTGGACATAGAGAGAGCATTTGACCGGGTATGGCATGATGGATTGCTGTATAAGCTTTTCATCACATACAGTTTTCCACTACATATCGCAGCATTAGTGGCGTCATACCTGGTCGGGCGCACCTTCTCAGTGCGCATAAATGAGTCATTCTCATCCCGGAGAATGATCAAGGCAGGGGTACCTCAGGGAACGGTACTATCCCCACAGCTATTCAATTATTACATAGCAGATCTTCCATCCCACCCTGAAACGTCCCTGGCGTTTTACGCGGACGACACAGCCCTCTACTCCCACTCCGTATCCGCACAGGAGGCGACAAATAACCTTAGCGCCCACATGGAGCGAGTAACACAGTATTATCAGAATTGGAAAATCCGGCTTAATGCTGGTAAAACGGAGTTAGCCATTTTTTATCGAAAATTCACAAACATTGTATCAGCCCCTATCCAAATCAACAATACCCCCATCCCTCCCAAAACATCCGTGAAATACCTAGGAATCATTTTTGATATGAGGCTCAACTTTGGAAAGCACATCACTCATGTGCAAGCTAAAAACAGGGAAGTCTTCCATAAGTTGAAGCCTCTTATCAGAAATGGTTCCTGTCTTAGCCCTCAAAACAAGCTCATCATCTATAAGTCAATTATCCGGCCGTATCTGACGTATGGGGCACCTGTTTGGTGCTCTGTGGCCGACTCGCATCTCAAAAAATTGCAAATCCTGCAGAATAAACACCTCAGGGCAGTATTCTCGGCGGACCGGTATACCAGGATCCGGGACTTGCACGCCTGGGCAGGAATCGATTATATCGACGTATATATCGATAAAATGGCGTGTAAGTTCTACACTACTGGAATACGGGGCTCGCCGAAAACTGCCCATATTGCAGATTTGAGGTGCGATGCGGCCATTAGGCCTAAGCATGGCCCCATACACCGCAGAACCACCATGTACTTTACGGAACCGCGGCCACCGGAATAATTGACTTTCCTGTCTTCCCACATTTCCCTAAAACCACCCCCATCCACCCCTTCTGCGCCCCCCGGTGTTGTCGATAAAACGACAAATATCAGGAGCGCAGAAGTTGCAGATCTCAGCTTCGACACGGCGACCCAAGGCAAGCTCCCCTCCACTACACCGAAAAGTGTGGTGGGCGGGGCTTGCTAAGGGACCTGGCCGAGCTATAAAAGCTAACCGTCTCGACTGTATTAAATCAGTCTTAACGCTGCTCCCAAGTCGCCTCCATGCTCCCCTGTTCCGGCAGGCGAAGTATGGCACGACGAGCCGGGACTATGCCTAATACCTTGTTACAATTCTCACCTCACCGAAGCTAGTAGCTTGCTACTAGCCTCCTATCTTTTACCTATGTGTATGAATGTTGTGAATGTCCTGTGTTGTGCGTGAACCAAAGAATCGTGTAATGGGGTTTTTCCTATTGTTTTCCCCATGTAACTACCCCTCACTATCCCACCCCCTGGAAAACAAGTCATCAGTTCTATTGTCAGCCGTGTGTAATCTCAAACTGCAAAATATCTGAAAGGTTCCACCTAAGTAGATCAGTTGCGTTACTGGAAAGAGTGCCTAGCTACAAGCTGGAACACAGCTTTGACTCACCATCGGTCATTTGCATTGAGTGAGCATGCCGGGGGGATGCTGAGACGCCCTCAGGGCGATCGCTGCCTTCTGGCGCGTGTTCATTATATATGTCGAATACAAGCTGTGTATTGTAAACTAGGTATATGTATACAAATGTAACTACCTAAATAAATGTTGTTGCTTGCTTGCTTGCTTGCCGGCGGCCGCCAATACTGATCCCCTCCCTAAGGCGATTATGCAGCGTAAATTTCTTAAATATAAAGCAATGATAAAATGTAATGTTCATTGTAACTGATGAACATGGCAAAAGCAAAGGTATTAAAAACAATTAAAATCCTATGATGTAAGTATATTTGTTACAAGATCAAAATGCATTTTGTGTACCTATATGCAATTTACATATGAGGCGTTCAGAGCTAAAGTGGATCCAGTCCATCAATTATAGTTTTGAGATAATTAAGGTTAAAGTTTGTTAACACCAGTTGAATCCTGAAGAGGTATAGATAATAATTTTCTGTTTAGTGCTGTAGTATGAAGATTAACTTAAATATGGGTCATAATTAAAAAAATAAAAAACAATAATTATTAAGGTTGCAATTCAATCTTAACTTAGAATTTACTGGACCTGATCCACTTTGGCTCTGAAATGTTCTTTACATGAGGTCGATCAAATGAATAAAACACAAGAAAACAGAAACATTTTATTACTTTTTAACACATGTATAATAAAATAATTTATGAAGTTTGAAATTAAGCTTCAAATGTCATCCAAGAGAGGTTCGGCATTACCTATTTCTGCAATTTCCAAATTTGGGGATGTTGTTTGTGACCTAGTGGCAAGTATCTATCCGCAAGCTTTTGAAATGAACCTGTGTGGTTGGGAGAAAATAAGGTAAAATTGAAAGCATACCTTTTTGCGTTGCCTCACTAACCACTCTTGAAGTTGCTTCTCAACAAATTTAGATTTTTTTGTCGACATAGTAACTTTTGAGAAGGCAAATTTTTTATTTAGGGTATTTTTAAGCATCCAGTACCCAAGTATCCAGAGATTGTCGCGCTCAAACCTCAACCACCTTTTCTCTAACCAGATGGCTTTCATCAGTTTTTTTTTCTGTTGACTATCATGGTTTCAAGTTTTTTTGGTAGATAACATTTCGGATGTTGTAATTTTGACAACCACGAAGGGCTTTCTTGGCAACCTGAACCCAGTCCTCAGGAGTAAAGATTTGAATACACTTTCGTGACGCTGATTCTTGTCATTAGGCAAGTCTTGATCATTAGGCAAAAATGACTGACCTAAAACCAGAAATGTATGATTAATTGTTTTAATGTTAACTGACTATCTAAGACCAAGTTCATTAACGTAGCGGCGACTTTAATGTTTCGATTTTGGCCAGTGCATGAATCCGAGTAAATAATAACATGTGTGCTGTTTTTAGACTCTTGCCTAATATGTTCAGCAAGCATAGATGCTATTTCTTGGGACCCTCTCCCTTCTTCTGTCTTGTCTCATAAATGCATGAACCTATTATCATTGTTAAAAGAATGTATCCCAAAATTGCATATATACATGTTTCGCTTATAGTACGCTATAGATGTAGTCAATTTTGGGTATGGGCGAGCCTATTGTAGGTCGAATGTAACAAGATAACAATCATCTGATGCAGAAGCTTTGTCACTTTTAAGAGATTCTCTAGCTAGCCAAGCTTTGGCCAAGCGCAGTATTTTTCCAATTCAAGTTTACTACCTCGCGTCGGCCAAGTCATTGGTTCAGCTAATATCTTCAATTGAAGTTGGTCACATCAACTAAATGTATCTTTTGCAGGAACTTTAAAATGCAAGTTAAACTTACTCGAAAAAACATAATAGAAAAACTTCTGTTTTAATGCTTGCTTTCCTTCACCTTGGAATTTCTGAGCGTATAAATCATATATGTTTCTGATATTTAAATCAGGGTGAAGATACTTCCATTCCATATTTATTTCTACTATAGTGGCTCTGATACGCTGGAAAAGATTTGATATATGCTACTATATCGGAATCATCAAATTTATTAAATGGACCTTTTCTACCACGGGAATCAATGCCGGCATGAACTGCAGGCTTCGATATGCACCTGTAAACCGTACCATGGCTAAGCTGAGGGGTTTCAAGAAAATACCTTTTTTCTTCAAACGTCAGTAAATCCGTCATTACTCGACTGTGTAGGCGGCCGTGAAGTTTCGTTTTTCCTCCGCCGGAGCTTTACTTTTCACTTTTCCGCCGGCGGAGGTAAAAGTGTTGTCATAGCAACATAGATACAATACAGACAACAAAATAAGCGTCAACAACTCAAGATTTATTAAACTACAATTTGTATTTATCAATCGGAGGCGCAATCTTAAAAAAATAGTTGTTGTTGACAGTGTCCACTGACAGGTTTTATGTTACATTACTATAGCAACAACCTGTGCCTATTCACCGACACCGGTCTAAGCCGCCTTACGAACCCACTTATCTTTAATAATAATTAGCTATTATTACTATTAAAAAGGGCTGTTTTTGCATTAATTTGTCGACATTTGAAGAAAAAACAGCATATTTTATTTGGAGGAAAAGTTACTTTTCCTCTATATAAAATAATATACTATTGCATACCGTTTGAGGGTTGACTCTGAATCTTAAAGTGTAGGAATAGGAAACGTTCTCGTATTCGTTTACGTTCCACTGTGTGACTCATAATGAACCCCTAATATATACATTTTGTTTTCTGAAATCCCCTAACTTCCAAAATGATTCAAATAAATATACGCTTCTTTTCCTCCTGAGAAGTTTTCGTTACAATTTTTTATACAGCGACAAGGTGCGTTTGTAAAGCATTTTTTTGGAATATCCCTACATTTGGTAAGCAAGTCCACTGTTTCGTAAATTTTGCCATTTCATTTTTTTCCGAAGGCTCTTCAGTTTTCTTTCTTTTTCTACCTCTTTCTTTATTTGCCTGCTTCTGGCTTGAATCCGAGTTACCTACAAAGAAAAAGAAGGCATAAATATAATCTTTTCTGAATATCTTTGTGGTATTTTATATTATAACTTTCATAATAGTTATGGATAAACAAAAATGAAAAGAGCGAGTAAGAAACAAAGGTAAGATGTCTAAAGTAACCGAGGTGCTACTTTTTAATAATTATTACATTAATAACTTTATTCTGGGCTGGGTTAGTCGAAAATCACACAAAAAGCCATTGTTAAATGCCTGTCAGTAATATTTGGGTTGGATTACTAAAAAAATATTCACGCCATACAAACGCCAAACACCGTTCGGAATTTAGATGGAAAAATAAACGTAACGCCTCTGCTACTTTAGACACAGCCAAAACTAAAACACCATATTAATAAAAATCAATTCAGAAAAGGTTACGTTATAATTTGTTTCTTTGATTATACTTTACCTTCAGATTCTGAAGTATCTGATTCGTTCTGCGAAGGAACATAGTCTGAGCATGAATCAGAAAAGTCTACAAATTCATCTAGAACCAGTATTTTGAGGTTTTGGCAACCAACACAATGTGTAGAAGTATACAAACAAAATCCACGTGCCCAAAATTTGGGCTTGACTTGATCCACTTTTATACGGAAATGTTTTAATGGTTTAAACAATTTTTCAGAGTTAAAAACAACTGATGCCATCTGTTAGAAAGTAGCAATAGCAGGAACCTAATTCAATGTGGGTCTGAAAATATACGCCAATAACGAGTAGTAATCCACAATAAACTCATGTATGATTATTTTTGGGCTTGATCCACTGCGTTATAAGATCCTTTACACAAATAGTGCACTATATAAAAATCGGCCTATCCTATTGGTCGATCCGCATGTGCTAGCAACCATGTGCTAACCCAAACTAAACCAGGACATACCAAAAATCAAGAAAAAAACTGTTTAGAAACATAACATCTTTATCTTAAGATAATTATTTGTAGTAAAAATTATTACAAATAATTATAATTCATATTAATGTTACCATTGTGGTCGCTTACGCCTTTAAAAAATGCCCTATTTTACAAAAAATAAAAATAATTTTTTGTGTACTTACGTACCTACAATTCCCTTACGCTTTCCTTGTTTCACTACCCAGTAATTTATCTGTCGCTTATATAGGTACCACTGATTTAAAACCCAATGAAAAAAAAAATAATAAAGTTATATCGAAAGAAATATAAAATGTTTGAACGTTCCAAAGTACTTAAACAAACGAAAAAAAAAATGCGTATTTACTATTACATAAATAAAACCAAAAAAATTGCCGTCACTCCTTAGGAAGCTAGCTGCAATTTCAAAGGTAATAAAAGATATAAATATTATTAAAAATAAACAAGTAATATAAGGGTTATTTCATTTTATGATATTATGATCTAATAAAATGCATAAGCTACTAAAGAAATATTACCCTGTCCTAAGTTTGAACTTGAAAATTGTTATATAAACATTAAAGGCAAACTATAAACAACGCAAGCAATCAACGAGAGCGATTATGAACCTTAAGCGAGCAATGGTCAGAACTTTTTATAATATAAATACGCTACCGAGCCTTCAGTTCGTCAGGCTTTTGTGTCACCTAAAACCAGCTCCTAGGTTAGCCACATGGCTGCTTCAGGTTCTATCCGCTCCTAGGTAAACCACATGACTGCTTAAGGTTCTACTCCTTTTCTGCTGACCCAAACCTAGTATTTGGTTAGCCACATGGTTGATAAGTCTAGAGATTTCATAACTGCAGTAGTAAAAGTCAAATCGATGATAATTGTGTCAAAGTTCTGAGAAAGATAAGTTTCTAAGTAAAGTCTGTCAAGTAGTTAAATGTGTAGTGGGATATTCGAATGATCTTCCGAACAAACCAACCTTAAATAAAACACAACACAAAACTTTTAAGAAAAACTATATTTATAAAGCAGTGACCAAAGACCTATAAACAATTCAAAACCATACCTCAAATCGAGAAAGCATGCGCACCTTAGTAATCGGATATAGAATCTTATTACGTTTCTGACCAATAGACATTGCCAAAGTTTTTACCATTACGTCTTTGGACCAATAGACATTGTTATTGTTTTAACTGAAGTGCTTTCTTTATCATCTCTTCTCACCTGACGTAGAACGATTTCGAATCATCTGAATTATTATACCCCTGCACGCTAAGCAAGGCGTGGCATCACGGATAAAACATACAGTGACAGATTGGTGGAAGCGTTAAGTTTAATCAAGATACCCAGTCACTGTACTATTCGTGACAATATTTCTACCTTATGTCTATCTAAAGATAAGACGCAACCAAGGAACTAATCAATACAAACAAAAATTAACACTTGAAAAAAATTAAAAATTAAATTAGAAACTTCTTGCAAAAATAATATGTACTTAAAGCATAAAACTAGAATATCTAACTATTTTTGTTGCTAGATGATTTTATATCTTTCAATACAAGGTTAATAAAAATAAAACATTATTTGTAATTAAAAAAAAAATAACTAAACTTCTTTTGCAAGTCTTCAATATCACTTTCGTTTAAGCAACGTTGCCACAAGCACTTTTTTTGAGGTAGATTAACGTAAAAGAGGGGGGTGGAATTGGTTCGGTGAGGGTTAAATAAAAGCTAATATATTCACTATTTTTTTATATGGGAGTCGCAAATTTGCGTTCGCATTAGCATAAATCTAAACATTCCCAAGGAACTCACTAACCCACTAGTCACTAAGGAGTTTGACGTTGGACTGAATAAATTCACAGTTTTAGCACCCTACAACAATTAACACAAAAGCGATAACTATTTAGTTGAAGTGTCAGCCCGATTTTGTCGTCTTACGGTGTTTTCCTCAGAAACACATACATTGAGTGTTTTTACGTCATTTTTAGAAGTTTTTTTTTTATTAGCGAAAATCTAATAGTAATCAACTGGCGAGAACCCAAACTAACCCACCCGGCAGGTGGGGTAAAAAGTGTATAAAAATAGAAAATATTCGGTTTGCAAAGACAAATTTTGTTAACAATATGTGTTATTTTTATAAATATTCAGTGGCGTAACAAGGTTAGGGAAAAGTGCTCCACTTTCCCGTTGCAGTTGATTGATTTTTTATGAATCTACTAATATTTCACTTCGCGCGTGGCCCTCCGTTCACTTCGCTCACTCCGGGGGCGCAACTAAACAAGACTAACACAAACTAACCGAAGGCATGCCCAAAATGAAAAAAAAGAATGATTTTCGAGTGTGTATTGTCTCTATTTCTAATGATTTTGTGAAGTGGTGCTGAAAATTTGTGTCAAAACTCAAAGGGTGTTAATATTTCCTTCTAAAGGGTTTCTTATATATTTTTGGGCAATTGTCAGGATATTTAGAAGAAACTGTAGACATACTTTTTGCTGGCACTTCCCGGTCATAAGTAAGTACTCTTCGTGATATCGCTGAGTTCGTCATCTTTCGCGTCACAGCCACTATATTTACACAGCCATTAATGCAAAAGTGTTTTTCAGTACTAGATTTTAGAGCCCAGAATGCTTTAAATAGTTCTTGCCTTTCATCTTCTCTAAAAATATTGCAGTTATTATTGCACCTCTTTTGACAACATGGATTCGGTCAAAACTTCTTTCTTTTCGATACTTTTATATAACATGCACGATTCTCCCATTAGTCGCCTCGTTTTCCAACTTTTTCTATTTTTTATCTCTAAAAAATAGAGGACATTCATTTTCGGAGGTCGACATAGATTCAGTAGGTTCGCTTTTCAGCCTTCTTACTGATTTTATAGTTGTTTTCTTGAGCACTGGTGTCACTTTGTTCATCCGTTTGAAAATCTTCTGATGCTCCTTCAACTGCATTATCACTAGTTTCTTCTGTAATGTCCCAATCTTTCTCCTCAGACTTGTCAAGAACATTGGCTTCTGAGTCATTACTCCTATAAACAACGAGCTTTTGGTTTATTTTAGTCTTATAAGGTTTATTATCACATTCATTACAGCCTTGATCTTCTGGAATTTATGGAATTAAAATTTCAGGTGAAAAACTCAATAAATTATGTATATCAGCTATATTGTTGCTTTTTTGTTCATACTGCAGCTCTAATAAGTAACTTACTTCGTCTGATTCTTCTTGTAGAGCCAAATTAATAATTTGTTGACCATGAGACATCCTACAAAAATATTAGGCGTAAGCGATATTTTGAAACGAAATTTTAAGTTATTTTTTTAATCCATTTTAAAAAACACAAAGACGTGAATGTAATTTTATAGGATATTTATTTAAAAATACTTTTTTTTATTAAACAATTGAATAGCGTTTATGTATTATTGTAATAAATAAATATTTGTAATCAGCCTTAAGCGTTGGGTGCCAAATATGTAACTTTATTTGCTAATTGCTCATTAGGCCGTCCATATGCCAGGTTTACGCAGCCGATTCAATTTTTTTAAAAAGGCATGGGTTTATGTCGTGGTAGTTAGGGTAGGGCCCCATTAATTTTTTTTACATGAAATATATCGATGATTATTGATCCTTGAAAATAGAGTAATACAGTTTATAAAAATGTAGAAGAACGTCGAAGAATTTTGAATAAAGTGTGGCAAACTTATTTGGACCAGCGATGTTTGAGGAGCGAAGAGAGGAAAAATGGCTTGCAGCCAATTCCCTTGATCACGAGGACGAGGGGAACTTGACGCACCTGTTGCCGGATGTATCGGGCAAATAGATATAAATGTCGCAAATTTATTTAAATTGATAATGTGTAAAATAGATTATGAATTAAAGTTGAAGTAATAGTAAAGTTCCAGTTTGGATATTACTTTTTATTTTCAAGGAGTTAATGAGTATATTAAATTATGTGTTTATCTAAATAATAGGTATAAATATTA
>MU187506.1:19050-46719 GCA_016904865.1 Pissodes strobi | reverse complement strand
ATGCGCTATATGGTGATTAAGAAAAACATTTTATAGTCGTTAATCAATTCATTAATTAGAATGACAATTAAGGTCCTTAAATAAATAAAAGTTTATTTTACATGAATTTGGTCGAGTTGTAGATACTGGCGCTTCTTAGGAACCACCATGTGGTTGCGTCACCCTGACAATAAAAAACTTCGGTACGGCTAACTGACGATGACGGCGGGATTAGCTAGGTCAGCGTCGAGAGGAGGAAGTGTTACCTCACAGAAGAAATTCTATCCCATAGAATAAAATAAATGCTATCTCACAGAAGGACTAGAAACACTCGTGTCGAACATACCCTAAGAAAAAGGAGTCATCACGGTACTTAATCACCAACGTTTATAACCGATATGACCGATACTTTTAGACAATATTCCACCTAATTTCCTCAATACGGCAAAGGCACAATTAGGTGGCAATTAGCCCTGAGGGTCAAAAATAGTAAAGATAAATGCCGATATGGAAAAGGGCCTGCACCCTTTGAGTGTTCAGGCGAGAAGGGCTATCAATTTTCCTTACCAACGAAAATATTCTACCTTTGTCAAGTGGCGCATTAAACGGATGCACCGTACCTGTCCAGCAGATTCGAGAACCTGGAGTAAGATTGCGAAAAGTAAGGTAGCGGGAGTATCGACAACACGAATAAACCAGTAAAAGTAGAAAATCGCAATATTGTATACAGTAACATTTGCAACGCTACATATTTGGCCCATTTAAATTGCATGGGCGAATGGCACTTATACGCTTTTCAATTTCAGTTTAACGGAACAGCGTAAGTGACGTTGCAGGTTTTAGCAAAATTATTAAATAAATAGTAGTGTTACAATTAAAATATCTAACTTACCTTAAAATTTTTCCACTTTACAAGCTCCCGGAATAAAACACGGTGCTCTCCTATGGACACTCTGGCGGTTACTAACCTTGAAATAAATATTTATTATACTTGAATCGGGTCGAGTTGTAGCTCAAACAAATTATCTAATTTGTTTGTGGTTGTAGACACTGGCGCTTCTTAGGAAGTAGGTACTCTCCACCATGTGATTTGCGTCACCCTGACAAGAAAAGTTCGGTACAGCTAACTGACTCAATTTTCTCACCAACAAATATATACATTCAAAGCGAGCAGGCTGTGTTCCCTATCGGCATTTATCTTTACTATTTTTGACCTTCAGGGCTAACTACCGCCTGATTGTGTCTGCCGTATTGAGCAAATTAAGTAGAATGCCTATTGTCTTAAATTATTATCGGTCATATCGTCTATAAACGTTGGTGATGAACTAGCGTGATGACCCCTTTTTCTTAATGTATGTTCGACACGAGTGTTTCTATTTAAGATTGCTAAAATTATTGATCATTTAACTAGAGTACCTGTTAAGCAGGTTCGAACACTTAGAGTAAGATCGCGAGAAGTAAGGTAGCGAGAGTATCGATACACAAATCAACCAAGAAAAGGAGAAAATCGCAATATTGTATACAGTAACATTTGCAACGTTACATTTAATTGCATGGCCGGCAGGTTTTAGCGAAATTATTAAAGAAATTGTAGTGTTTAATAAAGTTCAATATAAAGTTTAGATTCTATACCTGCAATTATATACTTTACAACCAACAGCACAAGTGACCAATATCTAACTTACCTTAAAATGTTTGCCCGTTTACAAGCTCTCGGGATAAAACACGCTGTTCTCTTATGGAAAGTCTGGCGGTTACTAACCTTGAAACGGGATTTAGGCGGGAACGTTTGTCGCTTACAATACTTAAAACTTAATATTTTAATTGGGCTAATTTTGTCGCTTACGCCCGGCGCCCTATTGCCAAAACACCGTCGATATGCTGTTCCTTGGGATATAGATTCAGGTATATGACGAAAAATAGGGCAAAAGAAATGTAATAACCCGAATCCGAACGATATGCACTCCTATCTACAAACTCTGGACACAGTTAAAGCATTTATTAATTTATTACCCACTGCATTAATGATGGAGACCTGTTTACGCTGAAATAGCCAGCGTCGAACGTAGCTCATATTATAATCATATGACATGACTTTCACGTGGCGACTAGAATGGAATAAATTTAGAAAAAAGTTAATATCGAAATAATTCCTGATTTAGTGTGACATATCCTATAGCTAAAAATCACTGGTAAATAAAAATTAACTTAATTTTTGTGGCCTGGACAATGTTATTGACCGAATATTGACGTGATGTTGCATAAACACGAAAATTGACATGATGGGTCATAAACTCATATTTCAATTAAAAATCTTAATGAATCTCATTAGAGTAGGGGTAGTAATATCTAATAAATCAATTAAAAGCTACTCAACAATACCGTTTGCAATTTACTGCCTTTTACGTTTCAAAATGCAACTTAAAAATTCGCTAATGCTGCTTTTTAATTTATACTAGATACTAAGGAAACTTTCTTGACATTTTTAAAAGATTTTAGTTTTATTTCAGGCTGAGCCGTATTCATAAAAAGAAGGATACCACCACAAGCTTAAGGTAGAAGTACAAGATTTTCATTTAAAGTAAAAGGTAGAAGTATAAGTACGTATTTCCTTTTTTTCTCATATTTATAATGATTACCTTATACTTGCGAGGATATCCTTCAAGCAGATGTAAATTGGCTGCATTGTTTTATTCCTGTGTCATTTGAGCGTATTATCAATATTGTTAGCATGTCTTCCTCAGACAGTGACAGTGAAAATGTAGAAAACACCAATAACGATCTACAATCCAAACAAACTAGAAAAATCTCAAGTGCCAAAATTAATAGAACAAAGGACGGGGCCATTCGAAGTGTTACCAGGAAATACTAGGTGAGATTTGATTTAGGTTACAAGGAAAAGATTAAACATATGAAATCAAGGTTCAAGAAAAAACAGACCTAAAAAGGCTGGATATAAAGTGATAAAATTGCTGGAATGGGAGAAACAGTTATTAAAGTCCATGGACGGTCGCAGCAATCCAACAATTGGAAAAATTGGAGGCGCCATGCAGATTGGTACTCCGCAAAAAGTGAGTGGCGCATCTACTGAGCGAAAAGCTAACGAGCAGTCTACTAGTGTCATGAAATCCTTATTGCCACGAAAAAATCAAATAGCAACAGGGAAATATGAAACAGATGAAACTAGAAAACTAACTACGAAAAAACTTCAACGGTTCGTTCTCTTACAGAAGTACCGTATAAGTGTAGTGCAGAGAGAATACTATCAAAATAAATTGAAAATGATGAGGCAAAAGGATTTATTACTAAATACTGTGAATGATGGAAATGCAACATATTATTACGCCTTGTAAATAATTGTTAATAATACACATATTTTTTCGTACTTTTTATAATGTGGGAAATAGTATGTTTATATCAAGACATTGAAATAAAGATAACTACTGCATATATTCATGTTTTATTTTCTTTCTCTAATTATTTGCAAACCTAGTCGAATTACTAAATTTTCTTGTTCTCCATTAATTACACAGCTTTCTAGATGGGAAAGTATACTAACGACAACAAAAAAATTAAACGAAAAATATAGAATTTTTTGATAGGGTACAGAATGTCAAATTCATAGTTTATTTGAAATTATTTTAGATATAAAGACAGTGGAGAGGGAGTAAAACTGAAAATTCTATAAAATACAGTATTGGGTCGTATATGTTTCAACTCAAAATAAACATACGTCAGCTTTTATTACAGCGTCAGTTATAAACTTAATTATTAAAATTGTTTATTACGATATTCAAGTTTCTTCTGATTTCTTGTCCTTGATGACGAAGAGGAATATCAACCTGATCATTATAGTCATGTTCATGTTCTTCTGGCTCAGGTTCGAAATGAAATCATTTAAAGTTTTTGCAACGTTATGGAGCACAACGCAGGCAACAATTAAGTATTTTTGGGACATTTTCCAATTTAACGCGACAAACGTACTGTAAGATAGGAAACTTGCGTTTCAGTTGGCCAAAACATCGCTCAATTATTACTCTATCTGTTTTCAAAAGTTTGTTATATAGTCCGAGAGGCGACCGTCATAATAGTGTGGTGTCTGTACTGTCACGATTTTGCATGAATAAAAATATTGTTTAGTTGGGCCGAATAAGAAACCGTTGGTCGGCCCAGACTGGCCTTGACCAGTGATTAATTATACAGGGTCTTTCAAAAAGTTCGCATCATATGGGAAACTTTTTTATTATTAATTTCACAGAAAATTCTATTCCTGACAAAAGTTAATGCTTAGAAAAAAAACTAATTTTGACGATGCTAATTTAAGGATAAGTTATACAGGGTACTTAAAAAATACAAAAATTAAGGTTAAAAAAAACAAAAATTTTGGAATATCGGAAAACTTTCTACAGAAAAAATTTAGCTTTTATTAAAATAAAAATAAAAGTCAAATACTATTTTTTCCAAAAGTGCATCGTTGCTGAAAAAAATAAGAACAAAATTAAGAAAAAGAGGTTTTTTTTCAATAATTGTCATGAATTTTCTCAGCAACAGTGCACTTTTGGAAAAAATGATATTTGGCTTTTATTTTTATCTTAATAAGAGCTTTATTTTTCTTGTAAAAGATTTTCCGTTATTCCAAAAAAAATTTTAATTCAATTTTGTATGTTTTAAGTACCCTGTATAACCGATCTTTAATTTAGCATTGTCAAAGAAAGTTTTTTTCCAAGCACCCACTTTTATCAAGAATAAAGTTTTCTGAGAAATCAATAATAAAAAAGTTTCCCGTATGATGCGACCTTTTAGAAAGACACTATACAAAGTGATTCACGGTCGATGGTAGGTTAGACGTTTCTGGAGAACCACTCAACGGATCACTCTAAAAATTTGGTCGTTTACGTAAACGAATATGCTCTACCCTGCCACGATATTTTCGACAGTGCAGTGTTGCCGCTTCTACTAAAAAGTAGTAGCAACTGTCAAATTTTATTTATTTATTTATTTATTTATTTATTTACAGTCACAAAAACCAATTAACAAATGGTTTAACTAGAACCTATACAAAATATAAGAAAATATGCTTAAAAATAACTTAATTATAAACACAATACCTACATTAAATGACAAGCTATAATACGTTTATGTTTATGTGCGCCAGAGTGCAATGGAATATATCAAATTTGACCCGATGTTTATTGTAACTTTCACACATTCTATATAAAGGCGAGTATTTACGAACATTTGTTCTCGGTGTAGGATTATAAAACGTTTGTGATTGGCGAGCCGAAACCCTAGGTACAAGAAAACATATTCTGCTCAGTATCTCACTACATTCCACACTATTATGCAAAACTTTATATAGAAACTTCAGGTCAGCAACTGAACGTCTATGTTCTAGGGAATGAAAAGAGTGTTTTTGTAGCAAAATTTGATGTGCATAACCGATTTCAGGATATTCACCGTCAGTCCGAAAATTTAAATATTTTAGAAAGCGGCGCTGAACTCGCTCCAAATTATCAATATGATTTTGATAATATGGCGACCATATAGTAGAAGCGTACTCAATTTTAGATCGTACAAATGCGTAGTAGAGTAATTTAAGTGTATCTGGTCTTAAAAATGACTTAGAATTTCTTATAATAAAACCAAGTGACCTAAAACACTCTGCCACAAGATTATTTCCATGAGGGACAAAAGAAAGCTTGCTATCAAACACTACTCCCAAGTCTCTAAAGCTTTCCACCCGAGGAATAGTCACCCCATCAATCTTATACTCGTACAGTACGTTATTTCTTTTTAGTGTAAAGGTCATTACGTTACATTTACTAACGTTTAGAGGTAGCCTATATTTGTTACACTATTCCGTCAACCTATCCACTGCCATCTGCAGCACACCACAATCATCCACATTCTGAATATATGCAAATATTTTTGCATCGTCTGCATAAAGAAGCATTTTCCTGTTACCCGCAATGCTATTTATAAAAATATTAAATAATAAAGGGCCCAAGATAGACCCTTGAGGGACCCCTGATGATACATAAAAGGGCGCCGACGACTGACCACCACATTCCACTACCTGTTGCCTATCAGAAAGATAGGACTTAAAATACAAAACTAATTTGTCTGAAAATCCAAAAGAAGTTCACCAAGTAAAATGCTGTGGTCAAGGCGGTCGAACGCTTTAGAAAAGTACGTATATACTGTATCTACTTCATAACCTCTATCCATGGCCTCAGCAACAAATTGCGTAAAACAGAAAAGATTTGAAACTGTTGATCTACCCTTCACAAAGCCATGCTGAGAATCAATAAATTGATTCTTTAATTGGAAAAACAAGTGTTCATGAAGAAACATTTCAAAACATTTGGAGAAATTATTAATTATACACACCGGTCTGAAATGTTCTATACATTGTTTTTCTCCCTTTTTAAATACAGGAATAACTTTTGACATCTTCCATTCATCTGGAAATGTTGAATTCTGCAGAGACATATTAAAAAGAATGGAAAGAGGTTTGGCTAACACACATGCACAGTCACGGAAAAAGAATGATGGAATTTTATCTGGGCCTACTATTGCTTTCGATTTCATTTTCCTCAAGCAATCCAGTACTCTGTTTTCATCCACATCAGTAATTTCAATAGAATGTGTGACAGCACTTGCCGCACTGTCACAAACAGTATTTGTTGCAGACACAACGTACGACTCTTGTATTAATTCTTTTTAAGTTTATTAGCTGCCAGAAATTTGACGGATTAAAGGCGATGCTATTTTCAGTAGTCGCGCAGTAATTTTTATATGCAACCCTCACATCAAACTTAATTTGTCTTCTTAATTGCTGAAACAACAAGTAATCTTCATCTCTATTTGACTTTTTATATTTTTTCCAAGCTCTAAACTTTTTTTTAATGTTATTTAATGCTGCCGAATACGAACATGTTTGGTCGAAATTTAGGTCAAAAAGGGCCGGTAGGAGCCGGATTTCCGGTAGGCTCCAAAAGGGGCAAAAAACCGTCTCCTAAATATAAAATGACCTACGAAAGCGTTTTTCTCCAAATTAATATTTAGGGGTCCAAAACGACGATTTTCCACTTTCAAAACCGATGGGGCGAGCGTTCTCCTAATAGGAGCCGCAGATCGAAAATCGCGTAGAATACTTTTTTTTAAGTCTAATACGTGCGGGGGACAATTTGAGGGTCTCGTTTCGGAATTTTTTTTTTTCGACCTCATCCGGCTCCTACCGCGGAACCTATCGCACTTAGGTTCTCGCTCGGGTCAAATTCGGACTCAGCGTCACCAAAAACCCCCCTAACCCAAATTTCATCCATTTATCTCGACGGGTTCGTAGGGCCCCTGAAATACGTGCCCCTAGGGGCCCAACATTTTTTAACGTTTAAACGGTCCCCTTTTGATCTACCACACCGACTTTCGACGTTTTTCACCTATTAAATCGATTTTTTTTATTGCGGGGCCTCCCCCCTAGGGGCTACATTTTTTTGAAGTCCATATTCGTTTTCCCCGACCCCGAAAACCCCCGGGACCCTATTTTCGCCTAAATCTGAGCTGTCTCGTGTTCGGTCTAGTACCAGCTCACGTTCCCCATTAATGTTTACTAACCCAAGGAGGATAGATCCTTTTGTGCTTTAAAGTTTTTGGTACATATTTATCCAGAGCAGTGTATATTTCCGTATAAAACATGTTACAAGCTATATTAACGTCAGTCAATCGGTATAAGAAATCCCAATTAATATTACACATGTACTGATATAGGCCCAAGAAGTCAGCTTTTTTAAAATTATAAAAAATATTATTTGTTGCTTGTTTAGATAATCCCTTCTGGTGGCCCAAATTATACGACAGCAGCAAAGCAGGATGGTGAGAGTCCTCGGGTAAAAGCACATCTGCTGCTCTTTCAACCCTACCCGGAAATAAATCATTATTGCTTAAAATCAAATCTAACAGACGATCTTTATCATTGCACAAGAAATTATGCTGTTCAAGGTCCAAAAACTGCATAAAGCCGATTAGAGATAAAGTTTTATCATTTACATTATAATTATCAAATGATGTATCTATAAAATCCGGTAAATTAAAATCCCCTAAAAACAAAAACCTAGAATTATATAGGTATTCATATGTATTAATCTCTTCCAACATCGTATTATAATCCGCAAGGGTGGTATTGGGCGGTATGTAAGTTACAAACAAGTAAAAGAGACAATTATTCACTGATACTTTCACTCCCAAAATATCAATACTATCCGGAATATTTTTTATTTTCTGAATTGAAACACTAAATTCATTTTTAATCGCTATTAATACTCCTCCTCCCCTACTAAGCCCTAGTCGAACAAAATTTCTATCAACGCGGTACAAAGAATATCGTGAATCAATAAGTTCCGTATTTAAAATATCCGAACCTAGCCAGGTTTCCGTAAATACGAGTATATCAAAATCCGAAACCAACACCGAATTAAAAAGATCACTTGTTTTACTTCTTAAGCCACGGACATTCTGATAATAAATGGATATGCCAATCCTATTTCCGCAATCTAAAGAATGCGATATACTGAAATGTGTTGAGTTTAAATCTACGCTACCAGAGGAAAAAATAGTCGAATCATCATACATATAGCAGGTTTCATCTATTTGATTCAGTGATTGCTATTTAAAGTTGCCAAAAATATCAGATTTGGCCCTCTCCAAGATTTGATTATATGCATAGCAATTCTTATAGTCCCAAGCAGCATGATTAAAAGGTACATTCAACTCTCCCTTCTGTCTAACATTAATACAATTGACGCACTTATACTGATCTTTCCCAGCCTTACAATCCTTAACTTCATGTGACCCAGAACACAGCGGACAAGATAATGCCTTTTTGCAGAATTTGAATGTATGATAAAAGTTGTTGCATTTAAAACAGCGTGTAATTGAAAGTGCCTCGTACACCGAACAGTTATCTAGACCTACAATCAACTTACCAATTTCAATGAGTTTTTTAAAAGTAATTGGGTCCAATTGCAGATCTGCCTGATAAACATATTTATTTTTTCTTGTAGGCCAAATTTTGACTAATTTACATGAAGAAAGTGAAGTAAAAATCTCATCATTTTGCGTAATAAAATTTATTAAAGTCTTTTCATCGTATTCCTGCGACAGTCCAACAATTCTTACAGCCGGATGAACTCCTCGCAACTCTCGAACTTCGTAGTCGTCAGACAGCTTGTCCGAAGCTAACTCCTTAAACTTACTGGCGCTGTTCGACGAGGTGCTCAGAATTAACCCACCATTCGATACCGTCTTAACGTTCGTAAATGAAATACTTTCTGCTGCAGGATCAATGCTCTGAAGAATATCCCTCTTAGTTCGGGAATTGTCCTGTTGATTCTTTGGCAGCACCATAAGTCTGGAGTTACCTGACCTGCTCAAAGCATCGGCGTACGATGAGGTAGTACCGGTATTATAATCTTCAACTGGTTTTGACTTAGAAATTTTCTCAATTATCTGTTGCATTGCTGAGTCAACCGTTTGGTTCACAAACTCTTTCAATTTATCGGAGAATAAAACCATTAGCTCTGTACATTTATTACTCAGCATACTTTGCAGTTTTGATTCCAATTCGTCAACGTCAAAATTGGCACATGCCCCACACTTCCATAACACTCCAGGAACCGAACTTATAACAGTTACTACATCAGTTGAGACAGACACACATTACGCGTGATAACGTTTTTTGCAGTATCCACCACATGTTAGCATTGGCTTATTGCGAACCGATGTATCACAAAATGCACATTTAGACATAATGCTCACCGACTCACCGCTAATAAACTAGACTCACTTGAAGGCTTAATTTTCGCTGAACGCTCACATGTCAATTTCTGGTATAAAAATGACTTTAAACCTGCTCTTTTTCCAACTTAAACACGGAGCTAATTATTTAACCGCATTGATACGATTATTGCAGTATTGTGCGCATTGATACGATTATTGCAGTAAAATTTTAAATAGAATACCCTATATCTTATTGCATATTTGGATTTTGCGGAGAATTCTAGACATATTTCATTAATAATGTCCTATACCTATCTGTTATGGTTTTTGAAATATTGACAGTTGAAAATCGACCATTTACCAAGTTTGACAGCCTGTAAAATCTAAACGGCTAAAGATAGAGCAAAATGGTTTGCACTTTCCTGTCTTGGTTTTTCATAACCTATCGTTTGACCCTAATTTTATGTTTAACCAGAAGTTAAGAAATTCCTGTTAAATTTAACCTCTGGTTAAATCTAAAATTAGTATCAAACGATAGCTTATGAAAAACCATGATAGGAAAGTGCAAACCATTTTGCTCTATCTTTAGCCGTTTACATTTTACAAGCTGTCAAACTTGGGAAATAGTCGATTTTCAACTGTCAATATTTCAAAAACAGTAACAGATAGGTATAGGACATTATTTATGAAATATGTCTAGAATTCTCCGCAAAATCCAAATATGCAATAATATATAGGGTGTTCCATTTAAAATTTGACAATTGCTACTACTTTTTAGTAGAAGCGGCAACACTGCACTGTCGAAAATATTTTAGCAAGGTAGAGCATATTCGTTTATGTAAACGATAAAATTTTCAGAGTGATCCGTTGAGTGGTTCTCTAGAAACGTCTAACCTACCATCGACCGTAAATCACCTTGTATAGTGTCTTTCAAAAAGTTCGCATCATACGGGAAACTTTTTTATTATTGACTTCTCAGAAAACTTTATTCTTGATAAAAGTTGGTGCTTGGAAAAAACTAACTTTGACAATGCTATATTAAAGATTACACAGTTATACAGGGTACTAAAAAAATACAAAAATTGAAATTAAAAAAACAAAAATTCTGGAATATCGGAAACTTTTCTACAGAAAAAATAAAGCTCTTATTAAGATCACATTAAAAGTCAAATACCATTTTTTTCCAAAAGTGCACTGTTGCTGAGAAAATTCATGACAATTATTGAAAAAAAAAACTTCTTTTTCTAAATTTTGTTCTTATTTTTTTTCAGCAACGATGCTCTTTTGGAAAAAAATAGTATTCGACTTTTATTTTTATCTTAATAAAAGCTTTATTTTTTCTGTAGAAAGTTTTCCGATATTCCAAATTTTTTGTTTTTTTAACCTTAATTTTTGTATGTTTTAAGTACCCTGTATAACTTATCCTTAAATTAGCATCGTCAAAATTAGTTTTTTCTAAGCATCAACTTTTGTCAAGAATAGAATTTTCTGTGAAATCAATAATTAAAAAGTTTCCCGTATGATGAGAACTTTTTGAAAGATCCTGTATAATTAATTACTGGTCAAGGCCAGCCTCGGCCAACCAACGGTTTCTTATTCGGCCCAACTAAACAATATTTTTTATTATGCAAAATCCTTACAGTTCAGAGACCGCACTATTATGACGGTCGCCTCTCGGACTAATACTGAAGCTCAGCACCAGGGGCAGGATTTCTGAATTGAGTCATAAGCCCATATTCATCATGAGCAAGCAGCGCAATATTGCTTTTATTTTTTAACTGCAATCTCTTTTGTGAATTTTTCCATATCCTCGAGCCGTGTACGTATCCAGGCCAACGTCGACACTAGTGAACATTTCCTTGGCGTCACAAGTGACCTACACATTTAGAGTAGGATTACATTTTTGATTAATGCACTCATCTCCATGGTGATTTGGTTTCAGTATTCCTACTTGGGTACAATCAATAACACCAATTGCTGTCGGAAACCTATACTTGCTTTGCAATAACTGTTTGGCTTCCATTAGTTCATTGCTACTAGTTGGAAACTTAATCCAATCATTTGATTGCGCAATTATACTGTCAACTACTGCAGTCACAGTACGCGATCCTGTTACTTGATTAACACCAAGTTTTTGACCGATCCCTTTTTGATAGCCAGGGTCGTCACTGAGATAGCGTAAACATATTTTCATTTTAAGATCGGACGACAACGCACCTCCCCGAGATTCTTCATTTCTATCCAAAAATCTATTCGTAATCCATCGTAAATTTTCTTCTTCGAAGCGTTATAATGCTTTAAAATCCTGAACAAATGTTGGTAAGCGGTGCTTGTACTATTTCACCTCCCTCACATCCACCACATCTGCCATCGCCGAGTCTACTACTGACCACACTCAGAATTGTTGAAGGATATCCTTTTGATTTAAAGCAAAAGGTAAAGTGTATGTATACGCATTTACTTTTATTTTATGAAGGATATGCTCATACTCTATAAGTACAAGGTTTTACTTGAAATATTATGAATACAAGCTGAAGCATTTCCTTCATATTTTGCAAGTATAAGCATATCCTTTTTTATGAATACGGATAACTTTTCAGTACGCAAATTAGTACTACTAAAACAACTTTTAAGTATTTTAAGATGCTCTTTTTAACACTAGGAAATTTTTTTGATAATAATACAAGAACCGATAAAAAGTATTTTTCACAACAAATATGTGTAGTGTTCACCTGCATGTTATGGAAGATTGCTCTTTTTAATTATTGAACGTTGTGAGGGACTGATTTTAAAGCTCGGTCGAAAAATCCGAATTTTGAGTATCAATTAGATAAGAGAGAAAATGAAACGAAACTCTTTTCGAACATTCGACGTAAACTTTGCAAAATTATTGCGTTTCCAAAAAAAGACAATAAATCTGTGTAGTTTTGGCGCCGCCGAACTTGTTAGTCGCCGATTCTTTGTAAACAGGATTTTAAACAGGTAGACACAGTCTTGATTTAGTTTTATTAAGGAAAGCAAGTTCTATTTCAGATATTTTCAAAGCTCTCGATCTCGGAAAGCAATAGCCTGAAATGCTTTATTGAAGAAAGTTAGCTAGTCATATTTTATTGGGAGGCTATCACCGAGTTGGCTTAACTATTGAAACACACGTACTCTTTCTAATTTTCATGGGTACTTTTCAGATGAAATTTATTCGTTCCAATTTTATTATCCCAGTACTTTGAATCATTCACATTCCAAGTTTGGAATATTGTTCGACGATCACATATTATATATCTAACATTATTATTGAAACGTGGGAATTAACAAATGCTGTATTATTAGCTGTAAAAATACATAAAAAATTATGTAGGCTCAAGAACACATGACAGAAGCGAAATCTTCAACAATCCGAGATTAATATTAGGAAATACTAGTATTTTTTTATGTTCTATATTTTGAAATTACTTGCCACACCAATTTTACCTCGAAATCTCGGAGAGTGGCCCATTTTCCCATCTTCAAATCGTTTTAAATGAGATTTCAGGCAAATAACTACCACAAAAACTATATGCATCGATAAGTAAAGGTAAAATTTTACCTGGACGTGTGCCGTAAATTGCACCTGCATCTGACTCTAACCACCAAAAAAGTCAGAATGTTTCGATCCTGGCCAATTTGACCAGTTTCAAAGAGTGTTCAATGAGATTTCAAGTAATTAAGTGTATACATGTATATATTTTGACTTAAACGTTTTGTCAAAATATGGCAAGATGCATTACTTTAAATTTCCCATAATGCATCAAGAGTAAATCTATTGTTATGGAACTTTTTGATAGCAGAGATCACGGAATTCACGAGTCTGAGATTGGTTTCTTGAAAATAGATATGCGTTAGCTGTGACGTACACTTAAAGTAGATTTTTAAATTGAAATATAAAAAAGTCAACAAGTCGGCATTTTTAATCTGATGGATGTGATTTTTGGTATGCTGTTTTGATAATGTATAAAAATTTGGTTGCTCCAGAATATTCGATTTTCCACTAATAAAATATTAAGTGGTGTCATGTCAAAACTCGAAATGGCGAATTGTCGCATAAAAACATCATCATTTCCAGAGTGCCTCCTAATACAGTTTTTGGTATAGATTCAAGTAATCGGCTTTTATTAAACAAAAACTTTTCTAGAAAGAAAATAAAAACTTTGATTTGTTTTTGACCTAGAAATCGAAGCTTTTATATTTAGAATAGATTAGAATACCTTTATTCATGTACTTAATGCTTGTATTGTAGTTCCAAGATTAAAATATATATTTATTTGAGTAATATAAAGAGATAGAAAATGTAAATATATATCTACATGCATGGATGTGTTTGAATGTAAGTATATATTTCCTGATTCGGAAACCAATTTCCTGATAGCATCAAGGAGTTGTCTAGATGTTGTAGCAGTTGTCTAGATAATGCTCTTGGAGAATATCTGTAATGTATGGATTTTGCAATTGGAGATCAGTCGCAGGATTAGTTACATGGATAAAAAAAAGACGTAGGTAACCCAATTATTGATTTATTGTTTCCAATTTTCCCTTATATTGTTTTAAGTAATAATATAATTATTTTTAATTTTTGGTGGATTCATAAACAGTTTTTATTATGAGTTAAGACGTAATATTTGAAAGGAAATTGAACCAAAAGTTTTACAAAGACAATTTTTTTTTTATAATCAAAAACTGAAATTCATTTGAAGTTGTGGAATGAAGCACGTTTTTATAAATTAAAAATAAGAATTATGTGATACCAAATTAATACAATTGTTGGACCCAGAGCACGGTAGTGAGTATTAAACAGAAAGAATAAAACACATTTATATTTTTGGTAAACTATAAATAAAAAAATACATATGTAGTAGATAAATGTATGTAGGTATGTTGATATATGTATAGCAACCTATGTATTATAATCATGATTATAATTTAAATTAAAAACTAATCTCTCGGAAACATAGTAACGGCAGATAAATAACGAAATATTAGGTAATTTCTGTATAGATTATATGCTATTAAAATTTTATATAAAGTGTATTATATACACCTACGAAATACAAAAAGCATATGTTATATGCAGGTGTTTAGGCTATTATATTTTAGCGAGAGGTTAACCACTGGCCAAAAATGTGTATATATCTTCCACGTTTACACGGATTCTTCCAACTACACTGCCTTTCCTTGTCTTTTGAAAACCTGAAAAACGGTATACCTACCAGCCGTAAAATTATTAGATTGGTTGTTAGAAGCAAAGACATTTAACCTGAAGAGACGGGACAAATGGTTCTTTGTTTTCCCCCAACATTGAGGCACATTCTATGGTCGATAGATGTAGCGTTGCCAAATTTTAAGTTTACGAGTTACTGTACATACTTTTTTCATGTTAAATTATAACACTAAATACTTCTTTTCCCCATTTTTGATTCATCAAAAACCGATTCTGAAGTTCTTACATGTCAATCTGGCAATGCCGCTTCCCTTGGTTCCGCCTTGTTTTACCTCCAAAATATTTATAGTATGCACGTAGTAAAGTAACTGCACCAATAGATTGAGAGCATTGGAGGTCGACGACCGACGGCTCTTCCCCATTCGATGTATACTAACTTGGTAACGTTTCAAAACCAGTGAAGGCACTACTGTAAATATATTTATCTACTTTAATTATATTATATACCTACCTAATACGGGTACTTATTAATACAATAGCTTTATAGAAATACCTTAACAATTTACTGGTTTAGCAAATCTAAATAAACTAATTACAATTGCCAATACTCTAGATTTAATCTTTTTTTCTAGATATATCAGTTTATTTAGGAGATTTTTTTCAGTGATAGTAGCATTTATAATGAAATGAAATATATTTTTAATAGGTATTTAATAGCAGAAAATAGTTATTAAGCTACTTTTTGAATATGTCATTAACCAGATATTTGTCATATTTATATGTTTTTAAATAAAATTTGTATGCTTCAGTTCCTTTTTATTTGTCTCAAAAATAATGAAAAGCAATTTATTTTTAGGCTAGCAGTGGTATGATTTAATTTTTCGTTTAACCATTGAGAGCAGAAAAACCCTATGTGTCACAAAAACGTTTAAATCGGGATAAAATTGCATATTTTTGGTATCTCATAAATTTCGTGTTCAAATTTGAAATTATTCAGGAAATAAGTTTTCGGAAATTTTATTTCATTATTAGCTGCTGAGTAGTATATTATGCATTGACCATTCATTGCAAATGTAAGTTGAATATAATTTTTTCTACGACTGTCCTGAAAATAGACAAAAACGCACTAACAACTGCTCTTGAAAACTGGACATTTCAAACATCGTGTGAAAAGTATCCTTTGCACACGGCGTGTGCAAAGTATACTTTTCACACGTTTATTCGGGTATTTAGATTAAAGGGCTTCGTCTCCGTTTTAGAGCTTCGCCCTCAAAGGTCCCATTACCAGATCTCTAAAAAAGGGGGCCCAATTATAGGGCTCCACCCCCCGGGAGCCCCTTTTTGCAAAACTGTACAAAATTGAACTCTTATACCAGGGGCTCCCTTTTAAGACTTGGGGCCCCATTTTAGGGCTTCGCCCCCGGGGCTCCATTGCTAAATCTGTAAAAAATGGGACTCCCGAACCATAGGCCCCATTCTAGGGTTTCGCCCCTGGGGCCCCATTTTAGGGCTTCGCCCTCGGAGCCTCGTTTCCAAAATATTTGGAAAATAGGAACCCCACTCCGGTGGCCCCATTTTAGGATTGTGCCCCTAGTCATAGTTTAGCGAAAATCTCTTACTCACGTAGCTTCTTTCATTAGGAATAAAATTTTCTGATAAATCAATAATAAAAATGTTTCCCATATAACATGTAATTTTCTAGCAGACTCCCAGTGGGGCACCCTGTATGTAGCAGTCGTAGAAAAAGTATAGTGTGCTACACGTGCTGAAAAGACTTTTTACAATCATGAGACTTTATGACACTCGCTTACGGCTCGTGTCACCAAACTGTCTCATTCGTGTGAAAAGTCTTATTTTCAGCACTTGTTGCACAATATGCGATTTCTATTATAAAGAAGTCTTTTCGATACGCAAAGTAGTGTCGAAAAGAAGTTTTTTTCGACACTATTTTTGATGACTGGTTACTATGATATTAACAAAATTGTGCAATGTCAAAGCTTACTAGCAAAAATTTCGACACCGATTCCTAATAATACAGACGTCAAAAGTGACAAGATGGCCGTCCAACTTTTGATCGCGACTTGAATAAATTAATGTTTTTCATTAAAAAACGTGCAAAATAGCACTCTTCGCCCAGTTTTGTTTGGTTTCAAATGGACGTTTTAAAGCCTGAATTTGTGCGACGCGACGCGACGTGTAGCTTTTTTGTATTTCGTGAGTGATTTCCTATAAATATTTTTTATAAACTTTATATCAAAGTAACGATGGTCTTGCGGTGCGAGGTATGCAAAATCTCCAGCTATTATCATCGGAACCTGAGTTTCCACAAGTAAGTAAAAGTAAATGAAACACAGTAGTACAGTGGGCACCATTTTGTGATGTGATTAATTAATATTTTATAATACTTACCTATGTATGTGATATTAATGGATAATCTGATATGTTTGCAGTCATTTACCAACCTCTATTAAATCATTTTTAAGTGAATACTTCTTTGGTTTCATGGCAGTGGTTTTGCAAGGACACGGAAAAATTTCGTGACACAGCAAAATAACTATTTTGTGTTAACTAACCTTCAGAACCCATATCTAACCCAAACTAACTCAATCTAACCCACACACTATAAATAAAACATAAATATATTTTAAATAATGCACCCGAATAAATACCATCATATCAAATTAAACGTATTTACTTTATTGAAATTATTATTATGATGGACTCACATTTTCAAACTCTATGTCTATGAACTGTCCTTGCTTTCGTTCAGGCGGGGGCGGGTAATACTACATTTAGTCACAGCTTAAGGCGTATTCTTTTATTCACCGGTGGATTCAATCATTGGTGATCCGATGTTTTTACGGTTGACATTTCTAGGGTCCTGCCGTCACCAACCGGTGGACACCGGTTCTGAGAAAATACGAACGCATTGATGGAAGCTTGACGTTGGGTCTGGTAAACTTCACGACCCTCGGAATTTCGCAAAAATGTTTTTTTCAATAGAAAGGGGGAGTCCTATAGAGTAGTTTAAGAGAAAAAAATTTGCGGATCCCCCATATTTGAGCCGAAAAAAAGCCCCCGAAGTTCGAGTTTTGAGGTTAAAATTGTCAAAAAGCAAGCCAGTTCCGCAACATTGCAGTGCTAAAACTCTACTAATATTAAAGAGTACTTACAGTGTTGCCAAGTTGTGTCCATTCTCTTGAGTTTGAGGCTTATCCAAGTAGGTAATTATTAATATTTTTAAAAACGGTTTTATTAAGAAGAAACGAACAAATTAACAAAGCTAACCCAAGCTAACCGAAATTGTTTGGCCTAGGCTTGCGTGAGGAAAGGCTTGCGCTTCGCGCATTCCTTTCTTCACGCGAGTGCGTAGTGGCTTAAACGAGACGAAACTAACCTAAACTAACCAAAGCTAACCCAAACTAACCTAAGCTAACAGAAATTGTTTCGCAAAGGGTTGCGTGAAGAAAGGCTTGCGCTTCGCGCAAGCCTTTCTTCACGCAAGTGCGTAGTGGCTTAAACGAGACGAAACTAACCCAAACTAACCAAAGCTAACCCAAACTAACCTAAACTAACCCAAACTAACCAAAATTGTTTCGCATAGGCTTGCGTGAAGAAAGGCTTGCGCTTCGCGCAAGCCTTTTTTCACGCAAGTCCGTAGTGGCTTAAACGAGACGAAACTAACCCAAACTAACCAAAGCTAACCCAAACTAACCAAAGCTAGCCTAAACTAACCAAAGCTAACCGAAATTGTTTCGCAAAGGGTTGCGTGAAGAAAGGCTTGCGCTTCGCGCAAGCCTTTCTTCACGCAAGTGCGTAGTGGCTTAAACGAGACGAAACTAACCCAAACTAACCAAAGCTAACCGAAACTAACCTAAACTAACCCAAACTAACTCTAAAAATGAAAATGACTTATTTCCGCAAGAAGTTTTTTGCGGTATTATGTTTAGAAAAATATTTAGAATGTAAAACAGAAACATGTTTTCATGTAACTGATTTCAGTTATTCTAGAATCGAAAAAATTAAAATGATGCATTTCCGCAGAATTTTTTTTATGAATTTGTATTTGGGGAGGTTACTCTATACTAAATAAACAAATATTTCTTACATAACTGATTAAAAAATAATGGGAAAATTATCCAAATGCAGGTTTTAGTTCAATTATCATATAAAGAAAAATCTAATTTTCTGGAAAACAAAACATTTGCGAAGAAAAGAAACTTTATTTTTGTGCTAGTATTCTTGTGTAGAATCGTCCTATAGAACGATATTTTTTGTAACCGATTTCCGCTAAAAGAAGAAACTTGAGCCCAAGACGGGTCAAGCAACTAGAATAAGTTTGGCATCAGCGTATTCCAGGGGCTAAAATTTGCCGCTTCGATTGATTGTTGATTATTGTTAGTATGACAGCAATTTTTAAAACTATTTTGATATATTAGCAAATTTAATTTATTTTTGTCTTCTAAGCTGTTCTATTTAAGGTAAGCTTTCAAACAAAGTCAACAAAGCAAAGAAAAGTGCAGTAAAGTAGTGGAGGAAGTTCGCTGTTCTACAGCATTAACCTCAAAACTCGAACTTTGGGGGCTTTTTTTCGGCTCAAATATGGGGGATCCGCAAATTTTTTTCTCTTAAACTACTCTATAGGACACCCCCTTTCTAGTGAAAAAAATAAAATTGCGAAATTCCGAGGGTCGTGAAGTTTACCAGAACCCTTGACGTTTGACTTTGATGTTTAAATACTATATAAATAACAATAATTTGTAATTTTTGCAGAAGTTTTTGATAATATAAAATGATCTCTGTTGCGGTCGCCTTAGCGGCGAGAGTACTATATTCCAGCGACTCCGATTCTGATGATGATGACGAAACCATTATATTAGTAACTCCGAGATCCAGATCCAACTGATTTACAATTTTTTTCAAGATCTCCAAATATTACATCATTTTTATAGAGCTAAAAATATTTTTCAGAAATTTCTTCAAGGAAAGAGGGATCTATAATAAATAAAGACATATCTCACATAAAGTTTTATGTTTCAACTACCACCAGGGCCGTCTTTACCCGGGGGTGCAAGGGGTGCGTGGCACCCGGGCGCAAAGTCTTAGGGGGCGCCGAGCGCCCTATTTCTACGTCATATATCATAAGTATAATTAAATCAGTTTTGAAAATTACGCGCCAATACTTATAAATTAGGCATCAAGGAATTTTCAGCATAAAATTCAATTAAATAATTTCATAGAATTAAATAAACACAGGCCGCAAATATAAAAAGAATTGTCGGCTATAAAACGGCGGCCTTTGAAATTCGCCACCCCGTCTCTTTAAAACCGCCTTGCGAATAGAAATAAAAACAATCACTTTATTTTTGATAGCTGCAGAGAGAATACATACAGTTTGGCATACATACCTACTTTTTATTTATCTAATATTAAAAAGGTTTTTTTTTATTTTCGTAGTACTGTAGTAGCATTTTTATATAATATAATATATAGTTACTTACTTGTGTAAGCTAAGTAGCTAAGGAGTTTGTGAGAAATTATTGTTTTGTGAAATTCAATGGTAAGTTTTTTTAAATTTATATTTTTAAATATATTACAGTATATTAGGCAATTAGGCATCACAGATACTTACGTTTAGTAATTTTCGGCTATTTTGACAATTAAATATTAGTTGAAATTCCAGTACAAGCAATTGTTATTAGTTATTATAGGTACAATGTAGGTATCTAAAGCTATATAAAAAATGTTTAAAATCGTAAAATATGTATTCTTTTTGTTTAAATGAAACTTTGGTATGAAACTCGTTTGTAAGTTAACCCGAATACGAATACTTACAATTATTATTTTTCTTTGATCCCTACGCAAAAATTTGACTTATTTTTTTTTTAATTTTAATAAATTATAATTATTACCATGATATATTATCGAGTATATTATAATAAATATACAGTGCTTTTATTTGAAAACGAACCACCCCAAATAACTCTTTAATTTTGAAGGTTATAAAGAATCGCTGAAACACGTCAACAATAATTATTTCGAAAGGGAAATCTTTTGACATGAAAATGACAGCTTCAACGACACTGTTAAAGCCCCAATAAGCACCAACTTTTGAATTTCTATTGGCATGATACCATGTGTGACACCTCCTTGAAGAAGCAAATTCATACCGTACTGTATTTAGAAATTTAAAAATAGCTTAACATTTCATGTTTTTTTATTTAACCATCTAAATGATTTGACAAAAGACGTCCCCCTCCGAATTAATTGTAATTAATTATAATAAATTATCTATGATCTGTGAAATATATTTTATTGTTTTTTTTTTGTTATTGGTAGATGACTGGATTATTATAAAATTAAAAAAAAACAAAAACAAATACTTTTTTTGGAGGAGGAGGGCGGGGGGCGCAAGCTGGTTTTCGCACCCCGGCGCTTAATATAGACAAGACGGCCCTGACTACCACACAACATTTAAGATTATTTTACACATATCATTTTAGTAGGTTTAGTGGACAATTTACTCACCCTTTGAAGGACAAGTGTTAAAAAAACATTAAAACTAATACCCGAGTTGTGCGTTAACACAACTTCAACGGTCCATTTTATTATTGTTTATATTTATATTTATTTAAGCAATTTAACAATGATTCTATGTATCAAAATTTGAAATTCTAAATTCAAAACAAACAAATGTTAAATGTATAGGTTAGGAAAGTTGCTCCCCCCCACAATACACCGAAACAACCGACTTGGCGAGCCGGTGGAAGCTGATGCAACCATACATTAATCCATCGTGAATAAAAGAACACGATTGCGACACAACCGACAGCCCACCGAACAATAAAAGGACGCCAAATGGCTCAACCGGTGCAATCGGTGGATCAACCGTTGAAAAAAAGAATACGTCTTTATATCGTACCGAATCAGTTATTGAACTCTACGTCGGCTCCTTTGATGTCGATGAAGCCAGATTTGACTTTTTCATGCTTTCCTCATTTTTCGCGCATGCCCTTCATATATTAAAAATGTTAGGTTTTAATGGCCAGCTGGAACTCAACAGAGACGGACTGGATTTAATTTAGTTTACATTTTTAGTAAATTAAATTAAACATGATATGTAACTGTAAGTGAAATTGATAAAAAAAGATATCTGGTAAATGTGATCGAGAATGATCAGTCATTTATACATAACCATGAATATGGTGTTTATAAGTGTAGATAAATATATAAATATTTTGATATGAACATAGAATATCAATTTTTCTACAGCCGCGCGCAAAATAACTAATTGCTAAATTTAAATGATATCGCAAAATCGACGAATGCCGTGGATCCTTATTTTGCGCTCTAGCGCGAACAAGGAAAAGAAAATTCTCACTTTTTTCGTCAAGTGTGCTATGAATGGTCATGGAAACCGAGGATAAATAAATGACAGTCATGCGTTTGTTACAGTTTGTTGCTGGCACTCCAACCTGTTCTAAATATGCCCGAAGCCCGAATATAATATGTCAAACCTGACAGTCATTTGCAAATTTCAGAATAAGTATAGAGAAAAATGTGCATTTAATTTTAAAAAATGCGGCTGTAGAAAAAGTTCTGTGTGTTTTTCGAGCGCAAAGTAAGATTGCCGTTTTCGAAAGATTACTACGGGCAGAAATTTTATCAAAAATGTGATCGCGTCAAACGGCCTTAATAAATTGATATTTCGTCACTCGAAGCCATTAGGCAATGAATAAAGAGTTGTAGGAATGTGATATTGTTCACTACTTATTTCTAATTAAATTTACATACCACCTTTGTAATATTAGTGTGACGGTTCTAAATTGGTTGCCTCTATTATGGGATGCTAAGAGGCTAGACAAAACTACAATTTATGTCTCAAGTTTAAAAAGTTAAACTTCCTGCAGAAGGGAGCCAAAAAATTATCGACGTAGAATATTAATTTATCATGCAATGTGATATGTATGAACTATACTTTAATCTCAATACTTAATGTAAACATCTACTTACAACCTTTCATCTTTCGGAAAACTAAAATATCCTGAAGCTGGATTGGCTTTCTTGTGCCCTTTGCAGACAAAACAACGTACGGACATGGTTAACAATGAAAACACGTTCATGATTAAATGTCCAAAAAGTTAACACACTTAATAAATAAATAATCGAGCACAAATAATAACACGCAAACAATCCAATCTAAGAACGTAACCTGCTGCTTCTTGTCAAAAAATCGAGAGTCCAACACTGTGCGGTGTGTTCAGTTTCCGACTCAACCACGTTTATGTCTCTTCGATTCAGCAAACTGTCGTAATAGAAAAAGATAACACTACACTGAACACCAAACCGGTTCTGTTATTCATAAATAAACGAAGTCGCCCTCATATAATTCGGCTCGTAGCAGACGCCGAGAATATGAGGAAAATGCTCCTATTGGTTGGATTTTATTGCTTCAAAACACGTGGAGAGTTAAATAACTGATTCGGTACGGTATAAGCTGTGATTTAGTAGTGGGGACGAAGTTTGACAAAAGTTTGTACACCATACATAAAAATATAAGGAGGCGGGACAATCGTTTTGTTGATATTTTTGCAAGATTTCGGATTTTTATGAATGAGTTGTCGGGTCTCTTTAGGTTAAATGTTTTTGGTTAGAAGCACCTCCATACACCGCACACTTTGTTTTTTTACAAGGCCTATCACTTTTAAAGTATTTTTTCTTCAAACGTCAGTAAATCCGTCATTACTCGACTGTGTAGGCGGCCGTGAAGTTTCGTTTTTCCTCCGCCGGAGCTTTACTTTTCACTTTTCCGCCGGCGGAGGTAAAAGTGTTGTCATAGCAACATAGATACAATAGGTCTGTTCTAGCAGCGATTTCAAACGGTTTCAAACCGTCCGGAGTTTGCGCATAACGATATAAGCGTCGCTTATATGGCTATGCGCAAACTCCGTCCGGTTTGGAACCGTTTGAAATCGCTGCTAGAACAAACCTAATACAAACAGACAACAAAATAAGCGTCAACAACTCAAGACTGCATTTCTAAAAATCACTAATTTAGGAACAAATTGGTTATTATTTAATCGAACTTACTCAATAACTGCTTATCAATACGGAATTAAAACGCAATCGGAGAGGCAATCTTAAAAAAATAATTATTGTTGACAGTGTCCACTGACAGCTTTAGGTTACATTCTATTCACCGACACCGGTCTAAGCAAGGCCACCTACGACCGTGGTCTAAGCCGCCTTGCGAACCCATTTATCTTTAATAATAATTAGATATTATTACTAATAAAAAGAGATGTTTTTGCATTAATTTGTCGACATTTGAAGAAAAAACAGCATATTTTATTTGGAGGAAAAGTTACTTTTCATGGCTTGCTCTCTATTACCAGCCCCACTCCGTTCGGCTGTTAAACACGAGCGCGCCATGAAAAGTATCACTTTTCCTCCATATAAAATAATATACTATTTTCTTCAAACGTCAGTAAATCCATCATTACTCGACTGTGTAGGCGGCAGTGAAGTTTCGTTTTTCCTCCGCCGGAGCTTTACTTTTCACTTTTCCGCCGGCGGAGGTAAAAGTGTTGTCACATCAACATAGATACAATACAAACAAACATCAAAATAAGCGTCAACAACTCAAGAGTTATTAAACTAAAATTTGTATTTATCACTCAATTTGTGACTGCATTTCTAAAAATCACTAATTTAGGAACAAATTGGTTATTATTAAATCGAACTTACTCAATAACTGCTTATCAATAAGGAATTAAAACGCAATCGAAGACGCAATTTTAAAAAATAATTATTGTTCACGGTGTCCACTGACAGCTTTATGTGACATTACTATAGCAACAACCTGAGCCTATTCACCGACACCGCACCGGTCTAAGCCGCCTTGCAAACGCACTTATCTTTAATAATAATTATTATTACTATTAAAAAGAGACGTTTTTGCATTAATTTGTCGACATTTGAAGAAAAAACAGCATATTTTATTTGGAGGAAAAGTTACTTTTCATGGCTTGCTCTCTATTACCAGCCTCACTCCGTTCGGCTGTTAAACACGAGCGCGCCATGAAAAGTATTACTTTTCCTCCATATAAAATAATATACTATTATTAAAAAAAGACGTTGCCATAAACATTTTTTTTCTATTTTGGTATCATAAAGAAATCTTTTCGATACGCAAAGTAGTGTCGAAAAGAAGCTCTTTTCGACACTACTTTTGTTGACTGATTACTATGATATTAACAAATTTGTTCAATGCCAAGGCTCACTAGCAAAAATTTCGACATCGTTTTGAATGGGATTCCTAATAATACAGACGTCAAAAGTGACAAGATGGACGTCCAACTTTTGATCGCGACTTGAATAAATTAATGTTTTTCATTAAAAAACGTGCAAAATAGAAATAATCGTATAAAATACACGTTTTAAAAGACATTTAGCGCACTCGCACGTTAGGAAACTCCCCGCAAGCGGGTCGTTTCCTAATTTCGTGCTCGTGCGATAAAATATGGTCTTTTAAAACTAGTATCTTAATATACTATTTTTTTGGTAAGGTGGTGGAACCGCTTTATCGGCACCCTCTCGGCAACAAGGAAGGTAGTGTAGGTCTCTCCCTACACATACTCTATGCAGGAAACTACCCACCAAACCACCACCGCTCTGGACAGGGCAACATCTCACTGCCCTGTCCTATACGCTTACCGACTGCTTGCCTTTTTAAGCGTTGCCTTTACTATTTGTTTACCTTTCTTGCCGCTTCGTGCAGGCGCCTCCCTTTCATTTTACGTCAGTAGTTTTATGGCAATTTTTTGTTTACACATGTACATAATTTTCATCAAGATTCACTCCTTTGCACGTTTCCTGAATTTGGCTACTTTCCTAAGCTACGTCCTACTAGATGGTTACTACTTATTTACCAGGTTTTCTAGGATAAGAATTATGTCCTTAGTCCTATTCTATTCTTTCTTGTTGTATTCGCCCTGCCGCCTCACAATCCAAAAGCCACCGAAAATCTGGGCATTCATGCGTTTCTAAGATTTTAAAGAATGATACCGCCTTTTTATGCAAATATTGCATTATAGAAGTCCGATTTACGTCTTTTTGTATATCCCGGTTTCTTACAAACCAAGGAGCATCCACGGCACACCTTACCATAACGTTATCCAAACTAATGATTATTTTAAAAGATATGAGTTTGCCGCCATGCACAAGCATGGAGATCCATACGCTATTTAAGCTCTGATGATGGCATTTAGAATTATTGTTTTCGTTTTGATATTCAACTTGCTTTTCCTACCAACTAAAGTGTACAATCTCAGCCAGGCAGTCTTAACCTTCTTTATTGCAGCATTTATGTGTTTGGCCCAGCTAAGCTTAGTGTCCATAGTCAAGCCGAAATATCTCACTTCCTTTTTCCACGGTAACTCTTCCTCAAGGATCTTTATATGTTGATTTGTTTGCAATAGCCTTTTCAGGAAGACTATTGCCTGTGTTTTTTCAGGATTTATTTTAATTTTATTTCTTATGGCCCACTTAATATATTCATTTAAATGCGTCTGCAGGTATTTAGCGACGCTGTTTGTGTTTCTTCCTCGGTAGAGGAACGCAGTATCATCACGCATACATAGCGGAGAAGACTCTTGACTCACATTTGAAGTCGCTTATAAAAGATGAGTACAATAATGGCCCCTGGACCGATCCCTGTGGAACCCCAGCCTGTATGTCTCTCGCTTCCGATAAAGTGCTCCCAACTCTGACTTGAAAAGTTCTCGATTCTTAATAATTTTTAATGAGTTTGCACATCGTGAGTGGGATTACTGCTTGCATTAACTTATGCACAAGTCCAGCATGCCAGAGCTTGTCGAAAGCTTTTTCGATCTCAAGCAGCACCGCCCCCGGTGGCCAAGTACAAATTGAATCCTTGTGTAATATATTCAGTCACTCTGGTAAGCTGCTGCTCAACAGAGTGCCCGGCTCTAGAGCCGAACTGGCATGCTGGGATTAACTGTTGCTCTTCTAGCATTTGCAGTAGCCTTTTCTTAATCGTTTTCTCAACTATCTTACTAAGAGTTGGCAGCGGGCTAATTGGCCGATAATTCCCAGGGAAGGTCTGATCTTTCCCGGGCTTGGGAAACATAATTATGCAGGAGTTTTTCCATATAGTGGGAAAATGGCGAAATTTTATCACTCCATTCGCTATGTTTGCGAGACAAACATGTCCCTTATTGGGCATTGGCACGTAACACATGCAAGTAAATATACCGCAACTAGCCGAGAGCTCACCGTTGCGAGGCCACGCCCATCTGCGCGGTGTCATATCTTACTTCTTCGTTCTTTCATGTGTTATTTACACAAGTGTTTACAATCGTCAGCACTACAGTTTAAAGTCAATACTTATACTATTCTAGTACACTAAGTAAGAATACAAAAAGGATTAACCACAAATAACATAATCAACCAAAAAGCACAGCAAAGCATACAATAAAATACGCAAATACAACATCAAACAGCCTTATTTAACATATTAAAATCGGTACATAAATATTAATTGAGATCATAAAAAGAATGATCAATTAAAAATAATTTCATCCTATGTTTAAAAGAGGAACCCAACTACTCCGCCAATTTATTGATAAAAAGAGAACTGAAGGTTTTTTTGCCGTTACGGCTGGCATTAATTTTAGTAAAATCAATTCTAATTTTGGCAT
>MU187506.1:0-14050 GCA_016904865.1 Pissodes strobi | reverse complement strand
GAGGATTAACATTCTCTTTATTTTCGGTGAGACCTTCAAATGGTCTCCAAAAAGCCATACTGCTATAAAGTTTATTATTGCATGGATAATATTGTTACGATTTTACTGTTATATTCTTCTAATCTCTTAATTACTATTTCTTAACAATGTCAAATTATATACTATAAACTCGCGTGGTCCTCGCTTATATATTCAAATATCCATAGCCTAGAATTTTCTACAATAATTCAAAATATCTCGAAAATATCTAGAATTAAATAAGGCGTAATTTACAGCCAGACCGAAATCTAGAAACGAAACAAGGTCAAAGAAAGACGGGCGTATCCAGACGCATTTCGTGACAACAACACAATTATTGTTAGAGCCATTCAGTATTTCCTTATATAATACTATCCTTGCCGATTTGTTTTATTATTCATTCTAAAAATAGAATAAAAGTCAAGAGAGCTTTAAGAAAATCCATATTTTCTATACATTCTAGCGGCTGTCCCCCCATGATCGATGTACGATGCCGTAATAATTTAAGTATTCGGATGCATGTGGTCGCGATATCAGGCTAATCTTCCATCGAGCCATAACATGCTAATGTAATCGAATGGTTACTATTCGATTCCTCGCGGCGACAAACTTTTATTTACTTTAAGGTTATGTTGTTGTTTTTTAATTCAGTTTAAAACAAGTTAGGGATTGGTTTGGTACATTGTATGGTTTCGAATATTGCAGTACGTCGAAGGCGTCCGTCGCATTTCAAAAACGCGCGCGTTCTCCCATCGGAAGGCAGCCGCTAAAATCTTGTGGTTTCTTATTTTTTTAGTGTTGTTACGACAGTTCGAGGTCGTACGTCAGCGGCGTTGTTTTGGGTGGGTTTTAGATTTTATTATTTTATTTCACCTATTTGCCCGCCGTATTTCCAAAAAGATCGTAGTTTTTTGTTATGTCCAACGCATGTGCTTTTTAAGTCTACTACCATAATAAAGGAATAAGTTTATTTTCGGCCGCTTATTTAACTGAACCGTTGCTAGCACGTTAATACTGGTAGTTTTTCCAGAACGCGACACAACAATTATTATAATAACGATTCATGGATAATAATTATAATCGATCATCCGGCATTAATTAAGTCTACGCAACTGCATATTCCGCTACTCTAGACTGGCCCCGTTGCAAGACGGAAACTATAACCAATTGAAATATAAATGAAACGCGATTGTCCCGCCCATATAATATGTCCACGTGGACTCTACAGCGAGTGCGACTTTATGCGATCTGACATGGCGGGATGGAGACGGACACTATAACATTGTTTGAAATTTAGCAGTGGCCAATCAGATGGGATATTCCGCTAATAATAAAACATAGTCTTCTCTACTCAGCGTTATAGAGAAGGTTGTGAATATAATAACCTACGAAGAGCGATGACTCTTACAACGTGTTATTAGTTTGCATCTGAAGTATAAGCTAGTTGATCATACCCGATATATAGCTCAGTTTAAACTGACTTTAAAAATACTATACGAATATTTGAGAAATAGCTCTGTAAGCTGTGTTTATTTTTTATATTTGGAAAATAGAGAAAGCATTTAGATAGTTTTTTTCGGACCTCCCTATCAAAAGTGTCTCTCAGTTTTTTTTATCCTCGTGAGTTTTTCATCGCTAGAACGACTCAAGGTAACCTCTTATCGTATTTGGTAATGTATAAAAATGCTACTTAGTTCGCCGCAGTGGCGGCTATTCAGCGGAAGTAGGGGAAGTGCCACTTCCGCAAGAAAATGTAATTTTAAAAAATACAATTAATCCATTCATCAATAAAATAATATATTTTAAGATTCAATGATAAAATTTTTTCAGTTTATGAATAATCTGTTTCCCGTTACCCCCTAATAACTAATAATTCAATTATTTTCAAATATTAAAATCAAAGCTTCATCAAACAAGAACAAGAATCTCGCCACCTGCACATTGCCCGTTAACTCCACTATCGAATAGAACAGAGTTGAACCCACGTGAAAATGTCTATTTCTTTTCGCGTACGCGCCGATAGCAGTGACAATCTCGTTATCATTTGTGTAGACCTTTAAGGAAGAGGTATCGCTCGAGAGCCGTCGAATCATCAAAAGTATAAGCGCAACTAGTTGGTTGCCATGACAACGATGACGTCGTAATGGTCGTACATTTGTTTGGTTTGCAATGATTGGAAGAGCTGGCGTGTAGCACTTCCATTCTCAGATCAACGCGTCCAACGCGAAAACACGTTGTTTCGTTTATTGCGAGTTTATTAGGGGACATTCCGCCGTGAATTCTTGGAATTATTTTTTATTTACATTCCACGGTTGATCCATTATAGTACTATACAATAGATATTTTCTATATATTCTAGTTTTAGTGTGTTTTTCGTAGACATGTGATTTATGTTAGCAACAAATCATTTTGTCGCTAATACAATATGAATATATTTTATTTTTTGATGCTTTACCTAAAAAATACCAGTAATAATTATTAAATAATTTTGGCAGTTTGGGCGTGGACTCCAAAAATTTTTCGCTGTTCCTTCTGTCGGTGTCGGTAGCTCTTCCCCACTTTTCAAAGCCGCGAGCCGCCACTGGTTCGCCGATTACTGACACCAGATCGTGAACATAGGGAATGGGTATTTTCAGGAACGTCGGTATAACTAAACCGAATGCAAATCTTAATGTGTGATTGCATTAATTGTTGAATCTAAATATTTATTCGATGAATAAAAAATATATAAAACCATAGTTATGCTGGTCATCACAATTGTTACAAAGGTAGTAAAATCTTTGCAATCATTACACGTCCTTTATTGAGGTAGATTTCTGGAAATGATCATTAGTAATATCCGTTTATAGCATTTACTTTATAGGGGTTTGGCTATTAAGAGGTGCAAATCTCCACATAAAAGTTCGAGGGATTCTAAATTGGTCATTATTCAGAGGTATTGGCACTTATGAGGTAGAAGACAATATAGGGTACGGTTTATTAGAACTAAATCAATCAGTATTAAATCGCTTTAGCAAGACTTCTCATATTATTTTGTCCTGAATTTAGTTACTATTTATTTATTATATATTAAAAATTATGGAGATATTATTCATCCAACAATTCTTCCGAAATTTAGCATCGAATATTAAACCCGAATCGATATGGATGTCCAGGATCAACGAAACCAAAATTCACTTTGGGTGGCCAAACAAGCCCAGTTTTTTTTTCTTTCATTAAATCCATAAATTAAACTGTTAAACAAAACATTCGAACATTTAAAATTCCTGGTATAAATTCAATAATTAATATCATTAATAACATTTGAAAATATTTCATACGACTTTCGAATTACTAAAGCTTAATATTTTGTACATCAAGTGGTTGATCCTAAATGCTTTAAAGTAATTAGTCAAATATTGGAGATTAGTCATAACTAAGTTACAAAGGACCAGGTACACTTTTATATGGAAAATGTCTTGGTTAATTTTCGTATAGGTATATATTTTAGTTATGTTGGAGTTTGGAACCTTCGGCAAAATGCACTAAACCGGAGTTTCGTCCACAATACCGAAACCGAATTATTGCACTCGACGCGCGTTTCGCTAACCATGTTAGCATCATCAGGAGATGATTAAAACTTGTTTTTTCTAAAAAAATAATATTCAGGAAGTTTACGAATCAAACTTTATGGCCGACACTGTATATGTTACTTTATCCATGACTATTTTTCTCGGCTGTTTTAATTCTAGTATTCCAATTCAGGGATCTTTTTCAGAACTGTGTTCATATTAATGTATATGGCAAAAGTAAGATAATAACAAAAAAGACCTTAATTGCTCTTTACCTAACTTAGGCAAGAGCTCTGTGATTCTTTTTAATGGCAGTGCTTTCTGATTCAAGTAAACAAACTGTAAGCCTCGTGATAACAATACTGTGGGAGCTGCTCTTATGAATAATTTTGTGCCTCAGTATTTAGGATACGGTCATATCGAAAGAGAAAACTTTATACAAAATCATGTCAGAGAATTTGCAAATCATTTTACAACACGGAACTTCAACAACATAAAGCTATAGTATATATGGATGGCACTTGCATGAAGATCCAGGAGAGCAGAAACTTCCAAGTTCTTAGGAAATCCTTTTGTATACATAAATCGCGACATTTGTAAAAACCAGCTTTAATTGTTGTCCTAGACGGTTCCCGGTCCGTATATGTCGGATAGCCCAAACAATGACGTAGCTATGTCAACACATGAGTACAACAATGATTTAGGGATGCTTAGACGATGGTTTCAAGAGGATTACATTTTTGCTTTGGATAGGGGAGACAGAGACGCTCAAGAATCTTTAGCTAATATTGGAATTTTTGTTGAAATGCCTACTCAGTTAGGAAACAGATTGCAGCTGGCAGCTAACAACGGAAGAAGCAAACTCATCCAGACTAATAACAAAAACAAGATGGATTGTAGAATCGAAAAAGGGACACTTTAAATCAAAATTTAAATATTTAGATACATTATTATGATTCCAAATCGTAGCATAATTTTATTTATCTTGGTTCATTTTTACGAATAGCTGGTGCTTTAGTAAATAATATCCAGTTGTGCGCATGAAAAACGTAACCGTAGAACTAGCTCAGCCAATGAATCGAAAATTTAGAGAATCCAACTATATACAGGAGAGAATTGAAAACGAAATGGTATTTAGACTCGGAACGTGGGAACCATTATCGGAACAAAGTCTACCTAGAAAAGACCTAGAATATCTGCGAGATATGTCAGTTGGAGTATGTCAAATAAAAATGTCACCTTCTTTTACTCAAGTGCATTTAAAGATCCTTTACACAAATAGTGCACTATGTAAAAATCGACCTCTCCTATTGGTCGATCTAGCTCGTATTACGATATGTCTGCGTGATACAATCGATTTCTGTCGAGAGCTCTTGTGGTGTAGAGGTTTAGACCGTTGGGTCTCACCTGGAAAACGCGGGTTCGAACCCCGTTTCTTTTTTTTTTATTTTTTTTTAAGATTATGTTTCTAAACAGCTTTTTTTCTTGGTTTTGGGTATGTCTTGGGTTAGATTGGGTTAGCACCTGGTTAGTTTCCTTTTCTTGAGCCCCCGTAGCGAGCGAAGCGAGCGGAGGGCCATGCGGATTGACCAATGGGAAAGGCCGATTTTTATATAGTGTACTATTTGTGTAAAGGATCTTATAATGCTACTCAAGATAACAGCCGCGAGTTGGGAAATATATCATTTGAATATGACATTCGATTAAATGATCCATTCCTTTTAAGGATTCGAGTAAAATCAGGATACAAAATTCAATTAAATATCAATTATGCATTTGTCATCAACAAGGAAATCCCATTATTTCTGAAAGTCAGGTGCCCGCTGCCATGTTGTTAGTGTTCTATGGTTCTTGGGATATGGACGGCTTCAACAAATATTCTCTACCCTGAGAATAAAATACTAGAAAATATAAGAGACGCTGAAGATCGGGATCAGCTTCCAATGATAGTTAATTAGATTTTGAATAAACGCCGGTGTGCCCAAACTGTTTTATAAAACTTTATATGTAGGTGTGCCGGTAACCAAAAAAGATGCCGTTTTGCTTATTATTTTCGAAATGTTTCGTCATTCTTCTTTAGCTTCACTTAAAATCATTTCAAAAACGCATAATTCCTGACGAATATATCATAATGCAGTACTTAAAGATGTATTATTAGAATGCTATTTATAGCAAACTTACCAAAAAAGTTGAGCTTTAAGAGCTGTTAATTTTGAAAGGTGAAAATATTAAAGACACACTATATAAATAATTATATTCCTAGTTTATTTACTTTGCATTTCCCTAAAATAACTGTATTTTATAAGGAATTGACAATAAATTCTGTATTTATTAAATTATAAATACGTATTATTAATCAATAATTCAATGTATTTTTAAGAACGCTGTGTTTAGGAAACTATTCACACGATTTCATCGAGATCATGGAAAATTTTCATCATATTGATGAGAACTTAAATATATCAAAAAATGTATGAAAATTAACAGAGAGACATTTTCTTTATAAAAGTGTGCCTGGTCCTTGCAAAAAGATGTACACTTTGTTGATGGTACTACAATAGTCTCTGAATGTTCACCTGACAACCTTTTTGAGATTTATCATTTATCGGTAGCATTTAAAAAAATTACTCTATTTTCTTGAACATCCGTATATTGGAAAATTTTATTTGTTTTACAGTGTATAGTTTATATCATTTAAAGTTTATATGATTTAAATTACCTTTTGAAATCATCTAATAAAAAAATAGGCTTTTGAAATAGTTTACCGGTTTAGATTCAGAGTATTCTAAAAATCATTAATTGAGCAAAAACAATTAAGAAGTAAAGTTTTCAAAAGCTGCTCCAAGGCCCTATACAATATTGAAAATAAAATAGCTTTAAGCCCAAATGAAAAATCAGGTTATATGTTTCGCTTTTGCGAGCATCAACAAATTTAATAACAATACTTATAAAACACGTCAAAGCTCAAATTATAAGAAAATTATTGTGCTTATGGCCACACACCAGAAGTGAAACTTATGGGCACAAAACAGAAACGGAAAATGGCTAATATACAGGCTTGCACAGTGTAAATACGTAATAAAATAATAAGTTTTGAACGTTGGATAGTAGAACATACTATACCATCCACGCCCCGTTCAACGACCGATTCTTGCCAGAGAAAGATATGCAAGTTCTGTGCGAACGACGTGGAAGAGACGCAGATAAAAGATGCTTGGATTGAATTGTGGACGGACCGGGAAAAAAAATTGCCTCATCGCGCCGATGCCGTGTCATCGTATAACTCTCAGCTTCAATTTTTACCAACACTATATCTCCCTCTTTACTTTCGAGCGCTTCGCCGTATTACCCATTTTGTAACGTTAACGTTGGCCGTACCACGTATTTCATAACGTTACGTGTGCAACGTATAACACACAGTGATGTAAAATTACCGTAATTTATATTTTTGGTTATTTACGCTGGTAATTTACGAGTGTTAATTACCAAAATTAATTACCGTGGTAATAAATTTGTGTCGTAAATTACTGTGGTAAATAACCGTAATATATTTTTGATAAATAACAATAAATTACCGTAAACTGCAAGTAAACTAATAGCGATTTCCATTCGTAAATTAATGTAAATTGTGTATATTACTGACTGTTTTGGAAACCTCCAACTAGTTTACAAATAAAAATTGCTATTTTTCCAAAGAAGCATGTACATGTATAAAAAAATGTCTTGTCATAATCATGTAATTACCACTTGGGAATGAAATTACGGTGTGTGTAAGTATCGGTGCAGGACGAAGAGTTGTTTCATTTGTTTGTGAATAAAACATTGTTTTTCCTTAAATATTATTTAATTTTAAAACGGAAGCAACACAGAACAAAATGAATGGCAATGAATGACAGCCGACAGTAAATCCTCGGTTCGGCTAATAACCGGCAGCCGGCAGTAAATCCCCGAACGCATACTGTTCATATTGCTGACAAACATGATACAGGCTGATCCCCTATAATGTCGCCCCCTTTTAACTTTTTTATTTTTAGTGTCTCAAAAAAATTAAAAGTATGTTTATGTAGGTATTGAAAAATACTTTTTTTCTGCATATAAAATATATTGGAAAAATGATCAGTATACAGGGAAAAACAAAAAGTAAATTTTTTCAATGGATCACCCTATACAGTGTGTCCAAAAAAGTATGCAACATATGGGAAACATTTTTATTATTGGTTTCTGAGAAAATTTTATTCTTGATAAAAGTTGGTGCTTGCTCTAAAACAGAAAATGAGTGTTTCAAATTTTCCGTACTGCTTTTATTGCGGGCGCAAATGTCATTTTTCCGAAATCGCGTCAAGAGTAAAGTACCTTAATTTATAAAGATACAGCAAAATCTTATAAGGAAAAGTTCTTCCAAATTAAAAAAGTAATCTAAATATAAAATTTGAGTTAAGTACATCAACTTTTAATTTTTCTTTTTTTTTTCTCGATTTTTTCTTAAACGTTACGCCACTGGAGAATGTTTTGTTCTTTTGTTATTAGTATACTTGCCAAGTAACTTCAAAATTTATTTAAGATAGAAATTAGTTACATAGTTGCATAATGTTGCAGTTTTTCCAGAGATAATAGCCAGTTTAGGTATCCGTGTGTTGCAAACACATTTAAACACTTTTGATTCAAAATTTTTTCCACATAAAATCATGAATAGACCCAACTCTTTTCATTTCATGTAAAACAACTAATAATTTATTTATCATTTGCACCCGATGAGTAAAATATGCCCAAGTATCCTAAAAAGCCATATAAAATATTTGGCCTTGAAGAGTAGGCCATGCATTTGGAATAAAAACAAATAAATAGCAATCATTTTACTTCGCTTTGACATATGAAATTAATTATTATTGAGTCATTCATTTCAATTGTATTTTGTAATAATTATTTTGGACAATTATTTTGGACCAAAATTGTTTAAATGTGTTTGCAACACACTGATACCTAAACTGGATTTTATCTCTGTAAAAACTGAAACATTATGCAACTGTGTAACTAATGTCTACGTTAAATAAATTTTGAAGTTGCTAGGCAAGTATACCTATAACAAAAGAACAAAGCATTCACCGATGGCGTAACGTATGAGAAAAAAATCTAGAAAAAAAAGGGAAATTAAAAATTGATGTACTTAACTCAAATTTCATATTTAGATTACTTTTTCAATTTGGAAGAACTTTTACTTATAAGATTTTGCTGTATCTTCATAAATTAAGGTACTTTACTCTTGACGCGATTTCGTAAAAATGACATTTGCGTCCGCACTAAAAGCAGTACGTAAAATTTGAAATACTCGTTCACTGTTTTAGGGCAAGCACCAACTTTTATGAAGAATAAAATTTTCTGAGAATCCAATAATAAAGAAGTTTCCCATATGTTGCATACTTTTTTGGACACACTGTATATGAATTTATTTTTCGATTCCTCGTAAAATTCTAAGCATAATTTATGTATGAAGTTATCTCTAGAATCAGTAGTTTCACAGCTATAAACGGTTGAAAATCGATACTTTGGCTACTTTTCACCTTTTTAGTAAGAAGGCTATTACAAATGGAGTAAAATTCATTTCACATTCCTATCTTAACTTTCCAAGAGCTATCTGATGGTGCTAATTAATGGTACCTACAGAGGTACCAGATTTGGTACCCAGGGTACCGCCTGCCAGTTCCTTTCAGTTCCTGAAAAGGAAGATAGGAATGTGAAATTCATTTTACTCCATTTCTAATGATCTTCTTGCTACCAACGTGAAACTTAGCCAAAGTACCAATTTTTAACTGTTTATAGCTGTGAAACTACTAGCTCTAGAGATATAACATCATACATAAAATATGCTTAGAATTTTACGAGGAATCGAAAAATAAATTCATATATAGGGTGATCCAATGAAAAAAAAATGAACTTTTTGTTTTTCTCTGGTGTACTGAAAATTTTTCCAATATTTTTTACAAGCAGAAAAATAGTAGTTTTCCTAATCAATGCGCAAAGTTATGTTTTTTTCCGCACGCGAAAGCAGTTAGAATATTAATGTTGTTAATAATAATAAATAGGGAGTTATAAGTTGATGTTTTTGATGCCAATAAAAATTAAGAAAAAAATGTAGTTATTTCACTCGTAGAAAAACACTGTTCCTAAAACGTACGCAAAGTAGTTTACCCCCACTTAAAGCTTATCTGAACATTTATCAAGTGTGATTTTATAAGTGTATTTGTTTCCCGCACAGTGTGCAGGAAAGTGCTACTTTGCATATGCAAAAGTGGGCGCAAAGTAAATTCTTTGCAGTCACTCGTAGAAAAAAGTATTTTTCAGTACCTACATAACTATACTTTTAATTTTTTCGGGACACTTAAAATAAAAAAGTTAAAGAGAGGCGACATTATAGGGGATCACCCTGTACATTACAACAAAATAGAGTAAATAACGATAAATTTTGGTAAATAACGTTAATTATTTAGCACGATAAACAGTAATTTTCTATATAACTTATTAGTAAATTACGGTAATCAATATCTGGTAATTTACGGTAAATTACAGTAAATTACCACGGTAATTTATCGGTAATTTACCAGTTCACATCACTGATAACACATTTTGTAATTTTCGTCACGAGGTCACCAGCTTATTCTCCAGGGAGAGCGCGTCTAAACAAGTTTCACTTACTACAGTAGTGATCACACTGACAAACGTATGACATGAGCATAAACGAAAGAGGTGTAGAAGGAAAATGACAAGAAACAAAGAATAGAAGAGGCGTGAGAATTCGGAGAAGGGAAGGTTTAACGTATTTCACAAAACAAGCTTATTATATCATTAATTGACCAAAAACAATTAGGAAGTAAAATTTTGAAAAACTACTAATATTCTTCATTTCACGGGTGGCATTATATTTTGTAAATACACGGGTTGGGTCCCACAGACCCAAAATAAAACCGAGGTTTTTTTTTAAACGTTTATTACAAACACATCAATTTTAATCATATAACTAGAACATATAAACTAAACATTGTTTACTATATTTATACAAAAAAAATCAAGTTATTATACTAAATAAAACTTCAGATACAAAAATTAGCCCCTTTTTGAGACATGTTCAGAAAATAAGTCAAAAAAGCCACCCTGTAAATATTATTGTTCCAAAGATTCGACGCAGATATGACAGAATGTTCCAAGCAAATATATTTTTTACATATTTCACAAAAGTATTTTGTATTACGATCTTTACAATATGCACAACGTGCCCTTTTATTTTCGCCAGCTTGTTGACTTCTCGGATGTACTGGAACCCCAGAAATCCTTCCTGCGACTTCTCTGATTTCTTTTGGCAAATAGTTTGAAGCAGCTTTTACACACAAATAATCATATGTGCATGATTTGACCAACATTTTCAAAAAGTATTTTCTATTTTCAGCAATATTAGACGAATTATAAAGGCATTCAAAGCGCTGATGTTGAGCAAGCCATAGAATATTCGCATAGGCCACCTTCTCGTTCTTCTGCTTACATCATAGTTTCCACAGAGTTGATCTACAGAATCGACTCCGCCTTTTGTGGTATTATATAATGTAATCATTTCTGGTTTATTCGCATTTCCTGAATTGGGATCAATTGCATCGTCATGAAACATGGTCGAAAGTACTAGAACATTCTTGTTTTTCTTAGGGATATAAGAAACCAAAGTCATATCCCTTGTGAATCCAAACATGCTTGAGCAAGGTGGTCTTTTTATTTGGGTAAATTTGTTCGGAATATGTGGCTTATTTTTGCGTAATGTGCCAAGAATTGTTAACTTGAATTCGTTAAGCAGACTTGTTGCTAATTCCACAGACGTAAACCAGTTGTCTACCGTCAAATTTCTATTGCTACCAGCAAATAGTGTAGATAATCGTTCAACAACATCTTTTGCTGAATTACTCAACTTAAATGGCCCTATCGGTTGCTTGCCTGCATATATTTCCATATTGAGTGTATAATAAGTGCGGGCATCAGCTAAGAAAAACACTTTTATACCATATGGATTAGGTTTGTTTGGGATGTACATACGTAATTTACATCACCCCAAAAATGCCCAAAGCATCTCGTCAATGGTCATGTATTCCCCAGGACAGTAGCGTTTCTTACAAGCTTGGTTAATGTGATCAAAAACCTCTCTAACAGGAGCAAGATTGTCAGAGGTCCTCCTTTCATTTCGTGTTGTATTGTCATCCAATCGTAGACATCTTAACAAAAATTGAAATCTTCGTAAGCTCATCGTTGCCCGAAACATTTCTACACCCATGCCATCTGTACCCCACAAATCCTTTGTATGTAGATGATTGCTTTTCAAAATTCCAGCCAAAAAAATTAGTCCTATAAAAGCCTTAAGTTCGCAAAGGTCTGTAGGTTTTACATCAGACTTATTCACAAATTTAGTAGAAATTGACGTGATATATTTGTTTGTATAACGGACAATTCGGTCTAAAATTTCGTCATCAAAAAAAAGTTGCCAGGAATCCATTGGCGATTTAGGTTCTTTTGCGATTCCTCTTACTCCAGGCAACTTAGATATTATATTATGTCGTCGGGTTTTTACCTTCGGGGGGCACATTTTATTCCATCTCATACCATTTTTAGCTTCAAAATATAGATTGGATTCAGCTCCACTTGCAACATTACATTGAAATTCATCTTCAATATTAGCATCGGAAAATTCTTGTTCGGTATCTGACTAGTGATCACTTTTTAGAACTTCGTCGTCCGACTCATCTGTTTCTTCATCGAGGTTCTGTTCATCGCCAGAGGATACCTCTTCATATAATTGAGTTAGCTTTTTCACTTCGTTTTCATACGAGTACCTCTTGTCTACCGGAAAAAAGAAATTTATGTGGTGAATGAAGTTGAAATTTATATTCTCAGTTACAAGTAGATATGAATTATTGAACAATCAACCAAAAATTATCTAAGAAAATCTTCAAATCTCAGAATACAATGAAAACTAAAAATTTATTGTCACAAAAAATACTTACGTAAATACACGGGTTGGGTCTCACAGACCAAAATGATCAATACTGCTCGAACACTAAACTGCAACTAACGATATTCGTACAGCAGTGAAACCACACCCCGCTAAAGGCATGCATATACGGGGGCCGCTAAAAAAAAAGTCTCGCCTGAAATATTGAGTTAGGTAATTGCCGACCGGTCTGAGAGACCCAACCCGTGAAATGAAGGGTTAAAGTAAAATAGCTTTAAACACAAATGCTAAGTCTCAATCAAAAACAATATATTAAATTAGGTTACATATTTCGCTTTTGCGAGCATCATCAAATTTAATACCAATATACTTAAAAAAATACGTCATAGCTGAAACCATAAAAAAATGAGTGTGCACCAGAAGTGAATGTTACCCGCATATAAGAGAAACCTACAGGCATGAATAGCTAACCTACAGGCCTGCACAGTGTATTAGGTATTTATATTTTATCCCCCTTTTTTGTTAAATAAGAAAATAATATTTTTTGGATGTTGGATAGTTGAACATACTATAACCTAAACCACGGCCCGTTCAACGATCGATTCTTTCCAGGCGAGTTCAGCGGGGATGACGTTGAAGATATGAAGATAAATTGAATTATGGACGGGCCGGAAAAAAATCGCCTCGCCGTGCCATCGTATAACTGTCTCCTTCTGTTTTTACTAACGCTATATCTCCCTCTCTACTTTCGATCGCCTCGCCATATCAGATATTTTGTAACGTTAACGTTCGTCGTATCATATATTTTATGACGTTATGCGTTCACGATATCAGACATTTTGCAATTTTCGTCACGAGTACGAGTTCACTAGCTTACTCTCCAGGGAAACTCAAAGAAGTTTCACTTCAATAATGAATTACAAATAGCCGAGGATAACAGACAGTAGCGATCACACTGACAAACGTGTGCAATAATGGTAGATGTGTAGTAGAAAGCAAATGAGAAGAAGCAAAGGGTAAAAGAGGCGTGATAATACTGACAAGAGAAGGATTAACATACTGTCACAAATAAAGGTTATTAAATAAATGGTGCATTAATATTTAATATTGTTGAAAATTACACTGGGCTCGAAATTAAATAAATATTTAATTTAACAGGTCTTTCTTAAAGTGAAATTTCTTTAGAGGCTTTCTACCTGGAGAGTAAACTGATGAACGTGTTATAGAAATGCTATAAAAATGTCATATGGTGGGGCGAACGTTATAAAATGTGTGACTTGCAACGTTACAATATGTTTATCGAATGTATGTAGAGATATATACCGTGACTCGCGATGTTGGTCCGGCCCTCCAAAATTTCTACTACGGGTAGTTTTTGTTACGTGAAAAAAATAAATAATAATTACACTTTTTGTCATAATGCCTTTCTGTCACCCATCATTAACCCCAAGCCGAGACCCTAAAAATAAAATTAAATTAAATAAAATTTCCTTCTGGGGGG
>MU187505.1:12517-73544 GCA_016904865.1 Pissodes strobi | reverse complement strand
GACTGATGTTTTCATATTTTCATATAAAATTCAATCAAACTAGTTTACATTATGTACCATTAAAACTTATCCCCGTTCATGTTTATAAGGGAAAATTATATCGTTGTTCAGCATCAGACATTTCCGATTTCCGCATTACAAAGAAGATATTCTGTTTTATACATAATTTACTTTGAAAAAATGCCATTATACACATAAGACTCAAGTGACAGAAGAGAGTATCTTTGCCATGAAACCAAATATACTTGGAACGTAGCAATTTGTTTTCGGTTTTCTGAACAAAATAATGTGATTTGTATACCAGGTAACACCTGACATTAAAGATACTCTAATATCGCGTTTTTAATATCTCATGCATGAAGATAAAAGGGATGCAAAGACTTTAGCAGCGATACGCTTCAGCGATATTTAATTTGAGCTTTATTGTCACATATTGCTTTCAGACACTATTAAAAGTTATTAAATTTTGCTTCTCTAACGTATCCTTAAGGGCTTCAGCGCAAGCGGAAATATTAGAGGAATATTAGTAAGTAACAATGGAGCGGAAAATCAAAAATCTTTTTTTTTTTTTGGTACTTATGTTCCATAAAAGTATTTTTATAATCATCATTTAGAAATTACAGATAAAAGCTCAATCAATTTAGGAAAATAGTGAACAATATCAACTACTAATTAATTATCATCCTGTCCTAAGTTTGAACTTGAACTTAGCAAATATTATATAAGCATTTAAGTTAATTGTTAAACAGCATGAGCGAAGAGCGCAGACAATTATAAACCTTAAAGTTGCATTGGTTAGTAGATTTTATGATATAAATAGTCAAGTGGATCATCAGCCCGACAGGCATTTGGCTCTCACCTATTGAGCTCGCTTTCTGCAATCCACAGGGACGTAGTAAGGACTCTCACCATATTCTAACCTTCAGACCCAACTCAAAAAGTGCAGTTCACACGAATGTATTTCTTGGATGATACCTACCTAAAAAGTACTAAAGTCGAATCTTCGATAGATGTGTCAAAAGTCTAAGTAAAATTAACAAAATCTAACAGTAAGAGTGCCTTAAAGTCCTGAGTGAATTCAAGAAAAGCCAAGAATCTTAAATATTCATCTCATCAAATAACCAAACCTAAAAGTAAATTAAAACACAATACTGCTCTTGAAGAAACTTATTATAATACCGGGACTAAGACCTATAAGCAATTCAAACCATACCTCAACCGAAAGAACATGAGTGTTTTAGTAATCGGGTATAGTGTAGACTCATTAGGTGGCGGGTTAACAAAAAGTTCATAATTGAATCACTGAATTTTGATTGAATTTGTGAGAGGCATTACGACTAAGTTTTGGTTTGAAACATTCGGCAAAATGCACCAAAACATAGATTTATCAACAATACGCTAACCCTGTTAGCATAATCAGGATATTACTAAAGAGGTTTTAATCTCCTCCTGATGATGATAACTTGGTTAACGGAACGAGCGTCGAGTGCAAAAATTCTGTTTTGGTATTGTGGATAGAACTATGTTGTAGAGATATTATGATCGTATAGTTATTGCTCAATACGTTTGCAAACACGCTAAATGAGATTTTTTCGATCTTTATTTGAGTATCATAAGATGAAATAAAAACGATTCGAGGGGATATTGAAAACATTCTAGTTATAGGGTGGTCCAAAAAATATCCTTACAAGAAAATCAGTGAATTTTGAGCATCATAGTATTACGATCCAGATAAGTTGTCCACTTTTAAAAGTTTATATTAAGAAATATCATTGTCATCATCATTTAGCTTTTCCTGTTCACAGGCTTACCTTAATTCTTTCCACCTGTCTAGATATTGAGCTCCCTGCATCCAGTGCCCGGCTATCCGCTGCCTTGAAGGGATCTACCTCTTTTCCTAAAGGCATCCTCTTTCCATCTCCACTCCAGCATTTATTTTCTCCATCTAATATGAACCATTCTCACAACGTGTCCGGCCTTACTCTTCTTTGGATCTGGCGCGTCTGATTATTCCGGCCAATCCTTATTTAATGAGTAAGCTGAAATAACACTGCACAAAACTATATTAGTCATAAACTGGTTCCTTGAGAAGATAATGTCTAAACCTACTGCGCTAGAGGCAGTGTTCAAACTAATCAGCATCATATTTGCTTCATCAGCAAGACCCGTTATAAATACGATGATATATTATATCATAACATAATCAATTATTTGACCCTGTATAATCATACTCCAAAATAAACATACATTTAAAAACAAATATAAATTTTAAAATAAATACACTTACAAACAGGTTTTAAACTCTCATAATCGAATCGAAATACTCTCCCATATAGTAAAAATACATTTTCAGTAAAAACATTTTCATCTTTTTCAGAAAATCAATATGTGACAAACTCAATAGGTACTTTATTCCATATTTTCAGACTACTACAGTGTCTATTCTTTTGTACATTGGGGTATTTTTTAGTTTCCACCCAAAAGTTGTCCTTTGTGTCATAATATTATTATTAAATAAAGATTTATTAAGCAAATTTTATTGGCTCCAAGATGTACGTGTTTGCAATTGTCATTAGTTTAGCTATCCCTCTGATTCATCCCAAATATTATTCTCAAGCACCTCCTTTGCAGGGTCTTTTTCATTCCAAATGTTGATCTATTATCATATCCAAAAATTATACGCTGCTTGTGGTCCCAAAGGCTGCATTCCCATGGATTAGTTGCCCGTGAGTCCTGTCTACGTTTCACAGTAGAGGGTTGACCCTGAACCACTACTGGAGATCCTCAGTGCAGGCTTCAAAATGACGCTTAATACCACCATCTTCAGCCTCGCTGATCGTAAGTGAAGTACCATCAGCATGCATTATTACTAAATTTTTGCATACTTTTGGCAATTTGTTTGTATAAAATATATACAGAAGAGGACCACCTATAATTGACCCCTGAGGTACACCTTTTTTGACCATCTCCAAATCTGAATCTATGCCCAATTAATCCCTTTCCACCACACTTCGTAATCTCTGTAGTTAGGATGCCGTAAGCTTTTATGCCCCTCCCTTCCCTCTAATACCATACAACTACAGTTTTCCAATGAGTACAACGCGATCTACGCTGCCCAATGCTTTGGCCAGATTCAAACAAACAGTAAGAGTATTTTTATTCTGGTTCACCGACACAAATCCTGTTTTCAACACTGAGTAGATCGCCTTTATTGTTGAACTATGTTTTCTGAAGCCAAATTGACAGTCAACAATCACAGCATTCCCAGCCAGAAACTTAACAAATCTCTCACGCAAAAGTATTTCAAACATCTTACTCACATTCAAAATAATTGATATTGAGCGGTATGTTTTGAGGCTTTCGATCTCGCCCTTATTCATGTAAACCGCCCTTGCTTGAGCAATTTTTAACGTATAAGGGAAAACAACAATCTGAAAACAAAGGTTTACACCATGGGCCAGTGGCTCTGAAATTAAGTCGCCCAATTTTTTTACTCTATATTAAAAATAGCTGACGTCTTATTTTTATGTTCGTGTTTACATCTATGTACTTCCTGACCTGTTGTTGCTCTTAAAAAATTTATTGTTGTTAGTTATTATGCAACGGTAATCTGTTCCCCTTTATCTCTCAGCAGGCATTTAAAAATGTATCATTTACACTGTTTACATTGTTTTATCTGATTTATTCTTAACTTTGGCTCTAATGCGCTCTAACACTGTCTTGCTACCTGTCGCTTTTTTCATTACTTTATTCATCACTGTCCACGCTGCTTTGCCCTTGTTCTCAGACTTTTGTATAAACTGTGTGTTATGCATAATTTTAGCTTGTTTAATATCCATTTTTAGTACCCTTGCACATATGTTATAATACTCATTACTCACCTCATTATTGAACTTTGCTTAAAAGCTGTCGCTTTCTTACACAAGAATACAAATTTTTGTCCTTCTTGGTTTAGGCTTCCACTCTGGTAGTACCAATTAAAACCTCATAAGCTCGGCCCGCCTCATTACACTAAGCATATAATCCCACGGCTCACTCATAAGTTTAGGACGATACTGTTCCAGCTTCGACTTTGATGGTTTGGAATTAGTGGAAATTTCTTTTCATTTGGATTCATGCCATCCTTAAACCTAAGGAACTGAGCAGGATGATTCGAAAGTGCAGAAAATGCAACTTAGCTTCTTTTGTGTGCAAATGTAATACAAAAATTGTCCATGAGGGTGCTCTTAATCACTTTCGTCGGTTTATGAATAGTTTGCATCAGGTTAAAAGCCAAAATCAAGTCAAATTCCTAGGCTCAAGTAAGTTGATATTAAAGTCGCCACATACAGCAACGTTATAAAACTGAGATCTTACCAAGATGTGTGAAAGAATATCCTCGAGATGTACCACACAAGTATCAAAATCGCCAAGACCCGTTAGATATAAACATATATCAACAATACGTTCATTCCTATTTATAACTCAAGCGCATTCAATCTGTCCTTCTACTGATCTCCCTTCCACATCATCAAATACGCCAAAAGTAAGAGTTTTCTTCATCAGGATGCAACATCCAAAAATCTATGTCCCTGCGAAACATAGGTGTGTGTTAACTGTCACACCGTTCATACATATTCCAATTTGATCCTATTTTTTGCACATGTATTCTAGAAGCATTATAAATACTTTGTCGTACCCCTCTTTCGATATTAAAGGGACTCGTATCTGCGTGTATGTGTCCTAAGGTGTTGCATGTTGAGTTATGTATTTTATAAGTGTAGAGTACCTATGACCTGTACGGTACTCGGCTAGAGCTTCAATAAGTTTATGTTGGCCTACGGGGTCAAACGCTTTTTCATAGTCAACGAATATTAAGATTAATGCTTTATTATATTCCTTGCATTTCTCGACCAGGGCTTTAATGACTAGCAAGCGCTCATTTGTGCCATATTTAATTTCAGCCTGTTTTAGGGGTTGGGATAAATCAAATTTAGATGAAAGGACTTTTGTCAGTATCTTAATGAGAATACGAATAGATCGCTAATTAACCAGGACTGTTGGATCTTCTCTTTGGTACATTATTATAACTATTGCATGATTCTTCTGAGAGGCAACCATTAAATTATTTTTACAGTGCTTACATCACTGGTTTACCACCCTCCTTTATTACTTCTATCAGGATTGCATCTTTTTCTGGGTACCTATTGTTCTTCAATTCAGTTAGTGCACCCATGATCTTATCGACAGTAATATCAGGTATACCTTCTGATCCTTGGTTTAATACTCTTATGATAATATATGCATGATCAGCTAAGTTGCTAGTGTTTTGGTAGAAATGTTTATAAAAATGTTCACCGTATGATTCCTTGCCTTCCGTCAGCGTCTTCAAGCTTCCAGATATCATTCATTTCGATGGTCATTCCTCTCCTCACACTATTGGATCTTTGTTTTACTCTATTGCCTGCCTGATCTTTTGCATATTGAAGTTTCGCGTATTTTTCATTATTTGTTTAGACACTTTCTTGTTTAGCTTCCGCTATTCTTCAGAGCGTTTACTTTTCAACTCCCTATGTTGATGCATGAGTTGCTTCTTGTAGTCACTTTATTCTACATTATTTGACTTTCACTTTGACCAGTATTTATAGTTTCATATGCAACGTATTTCTGTACCCTTTTGAAATTTCAATTCCTGGCCTTTTCCTTTTGTCATGATCATGTAGCACTTCTCCTTGCTTATGTTTGTTACAACTTGTTCGATCACAATTGGACGACCACTTTCAGTTGAAAACGATATCTTTTTTATCTGATATAATGAAGTCAACTTCATTTTTTAAGTTTCCGTTAGTCTTAGGGCTCCTTTTGAAAAGGTAGTTCATCTGGATCTGTTTCTAACCACCAATCCTGACCAGTACACAGTTACAGTTGGTCCGCCATTGGGTACTTCCGACCACAAACTTATTACAACGGTTTATGAAATGCCACTCACACAGAAGGATCCACCATTGCCTCGCAAAATCTGGCATTACAATTCTGCAAACTGGAACGATCTAAGAGAGTTCTACCTAGATTTTCCTTGGCTCGACGTCTGCTTTGGCGCTGACGACCCGTCAGCCTGCTCCGAAAAGATCACGCAAGTAATCTCCTCAGGAATGGAAGCATACATCCCAAATTCCATCAAGTTACCATCAAAAGGAAAGCCCTGGTTCGACAGAAGATGCGAAAGAGCTGTGGGTAGGAAACAGCAAGCCTACAAGTACTGGCAAAATCAGACCGCTGAAAATCGCAATTATTTTGTCGAAGCAAGAAATGAATGCAAGCGTGTTATCGACGAAACTAAAGACAAACACAATCAAAGGATCAGGAATAAACTTTTGCAATGCCCCAGTGGCTCCAGGAATTTCTGGTTGGTCGCAAAGGCAGTAAGTAACAACTTTACAAAAACGTCTCTCCCACCTTTGACAGACGAACGTGGCATCACGGCGACTACAGCCAAGGAAAAAGCAAACATGCTCGCCAAAATGTTTTCTTCGCACTCTACCTTAAACGTCTCCCAAGGCAAGACTCACCCCACCATATCGAACATCATCACTACCATGGCAGAAGTCAAATTTCATCACCGTGATATTCGTAAAATCCTTAAAAATCTAGATACGCAAAAGGCATCAGGACCGGACGGAATACCTGCCATCGTGTTAAAGAACTGCGCTTATGAACTAACACCCATTTTTTCCAGGCTTTTTTCTCTGTCTTACGGAAAAGGGATTTACCCATCTTCTTGGAAAGTCGCTCGAGTGCAACCTGTTCCAAAAAAAGGCAAGAAAACCACGCCCTCAAACTATCGTCCAATTGCCTTGCTTCCAATAATCTCTAAAGTCATGGAACGTGTAGTCAATCAGCAACTATTTAAGTACCTCGAGAACAACAAAATAATCAGCGATAATTAATACGGCTTTCGCAAAGAGAGGTCGACAGGAGATATATTGGCCTATGTCACTCATATATGGAGTAGGGCAATTGAGAACTACGGAGAGTCTCGAGCGATTGCGTTGGATATTTCAAAGGCATTCGACAGAGTTTGGCATGACGGACTGCTCAACAAACCACCGTCCTTCGGACTGCCAGCCTCTCTCTGCAGCTAGCTGGCCAGTTTCCTTAACAGCCGATCTCTGCACGTTGCAGTCGATGGACACATTTCGGACACAACGCGGGCGTGCCTCAGGGCGCAATACTTTCACCAACTCTGTTCCTCATCTATATTAATGACCTGCTGACCGAAACAAATAATCCTGCTTACAGTGCAGATGACAGTACCCTTGTCTCCCACTTTAGATCAGAAAAACCCTTACCAGCGACTGAGACTCATCACCGCAGACAGGAGCAGATTACAGCAATTAATCAGGACCCGGAGAAAGTTCAAACTTGGGGCGACGAAAATTTGGTCCAGTTCAATACAGCAAAGACCCAAGCAGCCACGTTTACCAAGAGGGCCAATACAGCGGGCCCTGACATCATTATGGCAGGGTCGACCATTCCTTCATCCTCGTCAATCGGACTGCTGGGTATCTCGGTCAACAGCAATATGTCCTGGCATGACCACGTTGCTAACATGGCAAAATCAGCCTCTCAGAAGCTTGGTGCGCTATTTCGCAACAAAAAACTCTATACACCGCAGCAGTTGCTCTTGCTCTACAAAGCGCAAATAAGACCGTGCTTAGAATATTGCTCACATATCTGAGGTACCGCACCAAAGCACACCCTAAAGCTGCTGGATTCCATTCAGAAGAGAGCTGTGCGTCTCGTCGGCGACCCGGAGTCGACCCGGAATCTAGATAGTCTGGAACACCGCAGACATGTAGCCGAGATATCTCTGTTTTACAGATACTTTCACGGCAGATGTTCCCAGGATTTGGTCCGCCTCATCCCGCCCCTGGCAGCTCCTGTTAGACAGTCACGACCGACGGTAAGAGCGCACCAGTTCGTCGTACAACTGGAAACACTTAGAACATCGCTTTACAAGAACTCCTTGGTCTGGCGCACTGCATCACTGTGGAACTCACTCCCAGGACATCTGTTTCCCACTAATTACAACTTACAAATATTCAAGAGCCGTGTCAATCAACATCTTCGCACACACACCGCTCGTCGAGCGTCATAGGGTTTCCCTTTAGTGTGTGTGCCACTGCCATAAAAAAAATCAGGTATATGCGAAGCATATATTTTATCAATAGGTTTCCCCATTTATTCCTCTGTATAAGGGTGTGACTGCCCAAAAAGGTTAGGTTTCGACTGCGTCATCTTTCCCTTCATCTAAGAAAGATGCGGGATGTCATAGTAAAAATTTTCTTTGGGTTTTATCTAGTTTTTTCCAACTATTTATGAAGTAGCCATGAAAATTGTTTCTCAGACACGACAAAAAATAATCTGGTATCTATATTGCTTATAGGGGGCGCTAGTGCAAACACTATTTGCACATTAAAAGAGCTTCCACTTTTTCTGGATAAGTCCATGGTTAGTTTGGCTACCAAATATGATGCTCTTGTATTTTTTAGATAAAAAAGGTAAAAATCACTAAACCTGATAATTTTTGAGATATTTGCTACAGTTTAAGGCTTGTGCTATTTGGCTTTGTGCAAAAAAAAAACAATTTAGATCTAAATTTTATTTTATATTAAGCTTAACTAGTTCAGGGCTTCGGGCAGGCCATTGATGTGGGTCATTTCGCTCTATTTATTGCGTTAAGATGGTTTCTCATTTGGATGGAAAAGTGGACATGTGCTACGTCCTGCATAAAATGCATATTCTGTCTGAAATTTAAAGCCCTCATTTAAAAGTTCCTCAAGGTCATGGAATAGGTAAGAATCTCCATTAAGGATTAACGGTAATTTGCATGAATCTATTACATTATTCTAGGTGATTCCACACCGGACATAAATTTTAAACTACTCCTGAAAATGTTGTCCCATTGCTAAATGTGGATACCTCAAGGGTATATATGTCTAAAGTTAAAGCTGATAACGGCTTCGTCAGTAAAAAGGTACATTATTAAAAGGAACCTTGTTTTATTTTGTCGGTTTTGGAGAAAATTCGAAAGCTTTGGTCTATGAGAAAGGTCAGCAGGTAGTAAATTCTGCAAGGGTACAAATAATAGAGATAAAAACCCTCGTCATAAAGTTCTCGAAATATCGATGATTTACTGTTACCAGTATCTGCCTTCATTCTCCTTAAACTTATTCTGGGATTCTCCGTTAAGCAAACTAAAAGGACATCGTTTTGTTCTGAAGCGATAATTTCGCGCGTTCTAAAGTATCCCGTCTTGGTCGGATCAACCAAATTTAAATCAACCGACACTAATCTGTGGTAAGGCTGCTCTCTGTTTGGATATGTTTCAAAATATCTGCTTCGAGCACTTCGTCCAATGAGGTTCGCTTAATATTAATCCAAGTAATGTTGCATGTAGTAATAAAATAGTAAATAAGTTTAGCAATTTTTAAAACACATCTTTTATCTAGAAAATTAACGAACATCGTATTTTGCAGCCAAAAGAACTATGTAGTTGTCCAGAAAAAGTTAGTCAATTTGATGACTATATAACAAACAGTTAAGGAAATATTAAATAATATCGAAAATAAAATTTTACTTTGGAACAAAACAATTCAGCTTGATGTAATATTTTGATACCGAAAATTCACTCTTGCTCAATGTGCCATTATTTTTGGTTCTCCCTGCATATAATAGACGTTTCTCGATAACACAAATGATAAAAATATCTGCCCCTTGTAAGATATTTATTGCTAAATTTAAAGCTTAAAGCACAAGGCAATAACACGTACCTTTTCTTTTATTATAGGTATGAGAATGGATTTTATATTGACGAGGCTATAAAGAAACAAAGGTAAGCTATGACCGTAATGAAGAAGCCTCAAAATCATTAATTTTTGAACATTCCCTTTATCGAAGCCAGCTGCATTAGCCCTTTCAACATAACTGGAACTTTCTTATGGAATGCGTTTTGTGCATTTATTCATCTCTCTCTCCTGATTTTCGATCTTACAAAAGCACATTCGAAATTAATTATTGGCAGATGTGGTCGATTATATATAAAATTCATGTAGTGCTCATAAAGAGAGTCTTGCGTCAGGTATTTTCAATTGAATTGAGACATAGGCCCTAGCATATTTTCGGGCCTCATCAATATGACGTTGGAAAATTATTTATTGTTGATGCATACTGGTGTAAAATTAGCAGCCAAAAACTAGCAGCTAAAATGCCGGAAACTACCGATTGGTCAGTGGTGGCGGACTATATTTTAAACCGAAAAAGTGCAGCTGTGGTAATAACTTGTTCGTTAATTACAAAAAATTTGTGTGCTTAAAAGTTAAAACTTCAGAAGAGCGATATTAAAAACTATATAAAATTAAAAACAGTTCACACGCGGTAGAAGCAAAACCTTCGAAAAACTAAACCTAGCGGTCACCCATCTAAATACTAACCACGCCCGACATTGCATAACTTCAGGGCGCTAAAAAAGTTGTCACTTTAAAAAAATGATAGTAAGGTAGATAATACCTATGGGTTATTTGAGAGTACAGGTGTATGCAATACATCACAGAAAACATTCAGGTTTATAAAATGTATCCGGTTATTGATTATTCCTTTGAATGTTAGCCACATTATTAGAAGTACCAAGAGGATTATTTACATAATTACTTACATGTAAATTATCTTTTTGGCAAACTCAATATTTATTAGTGAAGTGGTACATTTCGCATTTAGGAGGCTGCTAACACATTTTAATGAATTTATTGGAATCTAAAGATAATAGAAATAAAATATTTACAGGGTATCTAAGGATACACTAGAACCATATCTTACACCTAGTGGCTTTTACTTGCCAGCTGATTCAAAATTTCACCATTTTGGCTGATAACATATTGAATTTCTTGGAATCTAAACATAGTACCAATATAATACTTTTAGGGTATGCAAGAATGCACTAGGACTATAGCTTATTGTCTGCCCCTAGTGGCTTTTACTGGCCAGCCGTTTTAAAATTCCACAATTTTGGCTGCTAACTTATTTTAATGAATTTCTCTGAAGGTTCTGGTTGCAATTTTGTTTTATGTAATAGAAAGAGCACATAATATAAAGTAGATTAATGAAAGCAAAATTGCGGAATAATTGCGGAAAAAAATATAATGTCGGAAATTTTAACCTATTTTGTGCAAAATATGACATAGAGTCCATATTGCTGCTAAAATTGTGATATTGTCATAAACCCTTGAACTAATTGTAACATAAAACTAGAAAGAGCCTTGATTCGCGTCTATTTGTAACCCCAATGGAATACGTTGTTGCTAAAGTTCCGTAGGCTTTATAGAATTACATTTGCCTTGGCGGTTCCATTTTGCCTTTCTAAAGATGGCGAGTGTCCTTAGATGCCAAGGCTTTGTTGCATATGCGCAATAGTGCGTTGTGCATATTTCATTTAATAAATTTTAATCATTGCACTAATATTTCACTTCGCGTTTGGTCCACTATGGCATACAATGAATAGTTTCTGCGGTAGGTTCCTTGTGAAACATATTATTATCACTATGGCATAGCTCTCCGCTCACGTCACTTGCGGCCCACAAAAACTAACTCAAAATCAAGAAAAAGCTTGAAAAATTTATCGCATTTTAGGACTGAAACCAACAGTGCGACAACAGGACCACACACAATCTAACCACCATTTATGGAAATAACTGGAAAGGGTAGTATTTGAACTTAAATCATGTCCCAAAACACTAGGATAGTGTATTGGAATATGTAGCTGAAATATGGCAACAACGAATTCCATTGGGGCTACAATTAGAGGCTGCGATTTGAGCTAGTTCAGTTAAAGGAATAACACTAAGCAAGTGTGGCCCTAACTAACACGCACGTTAGCTCTTACTGGCCATAATATGTCTCTAAAACATCTAATATTTGCCCCATATGCCCTAATTTATCAATTATATCTTACCATAAAAGTCGAAATTGTATAGCAATCATTACAATTGTGTCAAACAGCGGTAGGGCGGTAAGTATACTCGGTTCACTGTTTTTCAAAAATCAATCGCAATATTGTCACAACTTGCTCCACTACGAAATTTGTTGTCATAAGAGATGGGGTGGTTTGTCCGGTATAATTTAAATGGGAGAAAAATACAAAATTTAAATTTTATTAAAGTCTATACTAGCGCCGGTAAAAGTCACAAAATATTCACATTGACTTATGTCCCTAGACCGACTTAATTGTTCAAGCTGCACGGCGGGAAAAGACCAACCACCGCAAAGTCAGTCTGCACTTTACCGATTGTTCATTTGGAACACTGTCGGGAAATGGTTCGAGGCACACTAAGCAAACATTTTTCCTCGTCAGATTCTTCGTTCTCTGTGTCTATTTTTTCTCTTTCTTTTCTTTTCTTTCATTCCTTCACTGAACACGGTCCTTTTTACTAGTTTCTTCTTGTCTTTTTTTAAACGGTTGTCTCTTCCTGCCTCTAATTGTGTCTTGCTGGAGTCGCGCTTACGCTTGCGACTCGATTCGTTTTTTCGCCGAAGCCTTGGAGTAAGGACTAACATTTTCAGGCGTCACTTTAAGACGCTTACCTAAGCCACTTCACTTTGAATTTTTTTTTCAGAGTTATTGCGACAAGGCGCTGTTGCCGATTCTTACGTTGCACTAGTTGAAGGAGTAACTTTAATAACTGTGGCTTCATCCTCGCGAACACCCTCGCTTGGTTCTTCATCTATTTCATTTTCCACATTTACTTCTGCAACTGGATGTTCTTCTGCTCTATATAGGATGCCCGGGGCAGGCCTGCCAACTGCAGAACTTGCAAGGAAATCTACATTCGTAACAATATCTCTATTGTAGTAAAACACGCCACATACTCTAAAACCGGACTGGATATTGTAGAAGTAAATGCTAAGTGATAAGCAGTGGAAACAATTATTGAAGGGATATCGTATATCGTCATGATACTAAGAATCCAGGTATCGCAAGCTGCATTCACAATTTTTTTAAAAGGTCCAAATACAACTACTCTCCTGTCCAGAGGTTGGGGTTTGTGAAAGCAATAGAGATGAAAAGAGAGCACACCAATACTGTTTCCTTTAGCAAAATTAAGTTCTTCTATGCTTAGATGGGAATCATGATTATCTCCCAAAAGCAAAGTTTACAGAATTAAAAATATAAGTTGATTCACTCCGCGCCATCGTCAAATTCCACTCCGCCACTCCCCGCCTGTCCGGTAGACTGGTGCCAGTCTACAGTGGAGAGCTGGGTAATTTAAGTTTATTTTAAATTTGTTTACGGTCCGGTGTATAGGGTGGGATTTCAAAAATAGCGGTTTGTTTTTGGTGGATATCTGAGTAAAATGTCTAGTCGAAAATCGAAATATTTGTTCAGTATTTGATTGTGAAAGACGAATGGCAGACAATATATCGCTCTTTAGGTGCCCAAAAGGGTAGGTATGTATTAGTTTATTATAAGCTTTTATTTAACTTCACTTATATGTTTGGGTCAAATCTTACAAGTTAAATTTGACCTACTTTCCATCAATGTTCAATATTAATATCGAATTATAGTGAGTACAATAAGTAATAAAGTAATAAAAAAATTCCAGGTGTCGAGCCTGGAAAAGTGCCTTAGAATGTATAGGATCTCACAAATATGCGAATGATACACCAATGCAATGTCATGGCCGTATTAGAATCTGTGGTTTGCATTTTAATGGAAACAGTTTTGCGAATTCTTCTAGGAGCTGTATACATTCATATGCAGTTCATCAACCGGGCTACCAACTAAAAAAAGATAACATTTAATCAGATTTTGTGCATTTGCAAATTAATGTAAGATGGGTGCAAATATAGGTTTATTTAAAAGTCTATTACTTTAAATTTTGTGTTAATTAGTTGTTGTGGTAAAATTAACGAAATATAGAAATTGCTAAAATGTAGACATTTCGTTTTGCAAAACTTTCTCCAAAATAATTTGTAAAGTTTTGCAAAACTATGATGTAGTTCATCCCCAAAATAAATTAAAATAAAAAATTTTGCACGGGGTATTAAATTTCATTCTTGAAGTAAAATATAATATATTTTACAAATTTTATTTAAATATGCAATCGTATTTACCGTAATTTTTTTAAAATATGCTAAATAAGGCCTATATCTTTTCATCTTTTTTGTTACTTCACAAAATTTATTTTTCAAAATTTTAACGAAAATATATTTCATTATTCAATCCCTCCATTTATTACTTACTAAGCGGGAAATTTTACTCTATGTTCCCCAATAGCGCTTTGACCGAAGTAAATCGCGTCAAACTCGGCTCTTATTGCCTCCATACCCCCTACATTTTTTTTTACGTCCTCGGCTCGCCTTTGATATGACGATTTCATTGAATTGGCGCTTAGTGCACCAACTTATATTTTTAATTCTGTAAACTTTGCCCAAAGCAAGCAAGGCTTTTCCACACTACTTTTAGCAAAAACACGAAAAAGCTTAAGAAAGTCTAATAAATGTGATTATTGCATCCAACGTGATGAATTGGATTCATCGCTTGGACCGAGTGGAGCTGAATTTAAAAGATGAACTTTGAAATGTACCCCAGAAAATATAAAATAAGGAGAAATAGAATTTCCGATAGCTGAGACTAAATTAGCTATAGTAACAAGGGTTGGCCTTTCCGTAGGAACTATCGAACCAACTTGCTTCTATCCTCGTCTTGCAATAATTTGGTCTGGAGTTTAGAGGGTAGTGATACCAGTTTCGTCCATATTCCAAATATCGTTCAATTGAAACTGATTTTTGGCCATGACAGCAGCCAAATTATCATAAAGCACACCAACATTTGATCTGTTAAAGCTGCTTGCCCTCGCTAAATTTGTTGCTTCTGGTTTTCTTATAGATATTATTAGATGACGTGTTAAAAAGGCACCAAACTAGTCGTGGCCAGCCATTTTATTTTTCTTCCATGCTCCCGGCATGTTCATGGAATTAGCAGCAGCTAATTGTTAAGCAAGAATACCTACTTCTTTTGGCGATAAACCGAAATAAATATCAGTTGGCTGTTTAATTTAGGTTTACTAACCAAGCAGCGTAATCAATACCTTAAATGTATAAGTAGCATAGTATATATTCATACTTAACTTGTTTGGCTTGTATGTATATTTCTATTCCTCGTCCTGATATCGTTAACAAACCCGTAGCGTTGATCTAAAATATGGTATTAATATTACCAAGAAAACTTTTAACATCTCCTTAAAGCGATATTATAAAATTATTTTATGGTCAAATTTGGTTAAAAAATTTCAAACTTTAAACGAGCTTCTTGAGAGTTTTACCCGTTTTGAATCCTATAGTCGTTATACTTAATTTTATACAAAGAAAATGGAATTTAACCCGTAATTTCTTATTAAAGTTTTAGTCCTTAGAAACCCATCCCATAGACCGTAATGTGGTATTTTATAGCCATTATAACTTTTAGTCGAGTTGATACTTTCAATACTTATGCTCACGTGCCTTTGAATCTGAATACTCCCAGAATCATTCACGTCAAAAAGTTGGCATCAAATGTGATATTTTATTTAGGTACTGAATGTCTTAACTACGATTTGACTTTTGCGTCAACTTTGACCAGCTGAGAATAGGTTTAATCATCTCCTGATGATGCTAACATGGTTAGCGAAACGCGCGTCGAGTGCATAAATTCTGTTTCGGTATTGTGGATAAAACTCTGTTTTAGTGCATGTTGCCGAAGGCTCCAAACCCCAACGTAGTTGAGAATAGATAATACCGCACAAAGCGACAGGAAAACCGCCCTTTAAATGGGAAACTATTTTATTATTGACATACTAAATTTTTTTTTATTAAATCAAAAATTTAGGACAATAGGAACAAACAGAAGAAAAATGCTTGAATATATCCCATATCAAATTTTGGGTGTAAGGTCTAGTTATTTAATCAGTTAGCCATATAAACTGATAAAAGAAATGGTAATAAGCGGATATTTATAATTATGCGATACACTTCAAACATTTGTTTGAAGTGGAACTTCTTAGCGAGGGTAAAATCAGAAAAAAATGCTTATCAAAGTGAAACGCTTATCTAAGTGAAACGCCTCGTTAATTAAGCATATACCAGCATAGCTAGAAGGTTGAAATTTTCAGGACATGTAGCCGGGGTAAAATGAGGATCCTGGACAAGAAATGGACCCCGTAACCACTACAGCCAGGAGAGGGGAGAAGAAAAACTAAAATAATTAATTTCGGGAGAACTTGAAGAGCTACGGGGACGACATTTTTATGGTAGGTGCGCCTCATGGGGACTACGTTTGACTTTGGGGGGGGACCCCGGGTATTGGGGGATTTTGGGGGAAAAAAAGGTTTTTTGCCGATATCTCTGCAACGGAGCCTCGGATCGAAAATCTGACAAGCGATGACCTCGATTTATGGGGTCATCAATGGGGGGGAGGGTTATTATACCTCCACATACCACCTCCTCGGATATCCAAAAATATTCGAAAAAATGGGAAGGAAATTAAAAAACGTGAACATTTTTCGGAAAATGGTAAAAGTGATATACAACGAAATAAGAAAAAAATAATAAAAACAAAGTTAGAAAAACGTGGTTTTCGGCAAAAAAGGCGAAAGAGTTCAGCTACGAGGTCGGGAATGGCAAAAATGGGAAGAAAAATATGCATTATGAAAAATAAAAAAAGAAGAAATAAAATTAATTACAAAAAGAAAAAATTGTTCGGAAAGTTACTAAGAGTATTATAAAACAAAATAAGGAAAAACAATAATAAAACTAAAGTTAGAGAAACGCACGGTTTTCGGCGAAAAAAGTTGAAAAAAAGGAAAAAAAATTAAAAGAGTTTTGAAACCGAGGGCACAAGCTGAGAAAAAAAGCTAAAAAAAATAAAACCTCAACTCCTTATATCTCAATCAAAAGTTTCACTTCATGTGTGCTTATAAAGGTGAGGCACATATTTTTTCATATAATGCCTTTAAGCTTTTATTTTAATGTATTTTAAATAATCAGTCTTAGAATCCTTAACTATTCATTCAAAAATTCCTTGAATAATAATATAAAATTCGATGTGAAACTCTTTTTTCCATGCAGATTTTCTCAACTAAATTATATTTTTTGAAAATTCAGTTTAAGAATCTTTTCCAATTATGTGCGAATTCTGCTGAGCACTGTATGGCGTAAGTTACATGAAATCATTCACCAATTATTAATATTGCCATTTTTCCAAAAAGAAAATACTCGAGAATGAATTTCCGGAGTTTTTATACCAATTATGAAAGACTTATTAGAAAAGTTCCTTATATCACTGTTTTACCATTTAAATTGTTCATGTTTTTATTTTTATTTATTTATTTTGGTCCTATTCAAATAAACATATGTATTATTTTGAAAATATGGATTGTTTTGAATCTTAAATATGCCCTCTTAACTATATGTCGTGTTTGGTCTAATTTTAGTAGCCTATCAAAAAAACTGTAACTAGAAAATTAAAATAACCGTTTTAAATGTGTAATATAAATTGACGCACATTTCTGACAGTGTACTTCAAAATAGGTGAAGAGGGAAAGTATTGTAATATATATTTACATTACAATACAATTTTAATTTTCTTTAAAATGTACGCTTTACTTTTTCATATTATATCAATTTATATACCTAGTTGATATAATTCAACATAATTTCAACATTTAGTTCCTTGTACTCGCACTAATGCACAATATCGCGTAAGCAACAAATCCAGTAGGTAACAAATAAATATTGCTAATAAAAAGAACGAATTAAACAGATGTTTTTTTTATTTTTTTTTTCTGAGAGGTGTTGAAAAAGTACAAATATGGAAATATGCAGTACTATAGGACACAAAAATGGATTATACTATAAAAAACAAAAACTAAATATGAACTTTTAAATGAAAAATTGTATGAAATAGACCAAATCAGAAACGTACTTACAGAAAAAAATTAAGATATTCTTCTACGAAACAAAAGTAAAATAATATTAAAAAAAAAATATATTCAATTAGCTTAGAAAAACTGAACAACTCTTTTATGACAAAAAAAAAATAATACACAAAACGGACACATTATAACACAAATTTCAGAGTTGGTCAGGTTCTGAAGATAGAATTCTGTCATCAGTATTATTATAACTACGATCATCTTCTTCAAAATTAGAAGAAACGTCCAAACGATTTGCATTTAAAGCATTCTGGCAAATTATTTCGCCATCATTATCATAGTCGATGTCTAAGGAAGTGGCTCTTATTTGTCGGTAAGAGCTATGACACACACAGCGGTTTTTGCCGAATCGGCTGCTGAGTCGGACGCCGACTCGGCGCGTATAATATACTTTGCAAATGGTGAAAAACACACACGGGGCGGCTATTGACGAGTCGCTGCTTGTTAGCCGCCTCGGCACGTCATCTGATGCATGCGCCGTAGATTCGGCAAAAACAGCTGTGTGTATCATGGCCGTGCTAAATGGGCGACTCGCCAGCCGATTCGGCAAGAACCGCTGTGTGTATCATGGCTCTAATACAGAGAGTACTTGCTGAACATTTAGCCATAATCTCTTTTTTTAATTTTTTTACTTTTTTTAAACACTGTATAATTGTTTTTATAAAATGTATAATAGGTTAAGGTAAAATATGTATGCAAACAATAATCACAGACAAACGAATATTACTATATTATATATAGAGTGACGTGGTAGTTAGCAGTTTCAGAATAATGATGTACGATATCTACATAATTTGTGTAGAATAGAAAAAATGGAGGAAGAATCAGAATCATTGCAATATTTTGAATCTACTGTTCACAAATCTTATAGAATTCGATGTTTAAACTAAAATTTTACCTCGAAACCTCTCATAAAATCAGCAAATTGCTTGAAAAATTACCAAATTCTCCGACCTTGGTCCATTTTTCTAGCTTCAAATCATTTTAAATGAGTCATCGAAGTAATGTTGTGCTTGCTGCCCCTAGATATTTATCTAAAGGAGGTATCTACAACACCCCAAAAACAATACGCATCGATATGCTCAAATTTTACCTCAAAATCTGCCATAAAATCGACAGAAACTGCAACTAATCACCACAAATGTTTACATTTTTCGATCCAGCCCTATTTTCCAGCTTCAAACCGTTTTTAAATAGAATCCACGTGGTTAAATAAATCCACATTTTTAAGCGTTTCCGCATGTCGAAATAGTGGAAAACGCATTCATTCATTCAAGCGCGTACAAATGCAGAAGTATGGAAAACTTGAAAATATTTTAGAATTTCCTGTATGTTTCAGTATAATATTTGTCGATCTCGTACGGAAAATTTCTTGACATTTTTTTTATTTTTTTTTATGGCAGTGGCACACACACTAAAGGGAGACCCTATGGCGCTCGACGAGCGGTGTGTGTGCGAAGATGTTGATTGATACGGCTCTTGAATATTTGTAAGTTGTAATTAGTGGGAAACAGATGTTCTGGGAGTGAGTTCCACAGTGATGCAGTGCGCCAGACAAAGGAGTTCGTGTAAACCGATGTTCTAGGTGTTTCCAGTTGTACGACGAACTGGTGCGCTCTTGCCGTCTGCCGTGACTGTCTGACAGGAGCTGCCAGTAGCGGGATGAGGCGGACCAAATCCTGGAAACATCTGCCGTGAAAGTATCTGTAAAACAGAGATATCTCGGCTACATGTCTGCAGTGTTCCAGACTATCTAGATTCCGGGTCAACTCCGGGTCGCCGACGAGACGCACAGCTCTCTTCTGAATGGAATGCAGCAGCTTTAGGATGTGCTTTGGTGCGGCACCCCAGATATGTGAGCAATATTCTAAGCACGGTCTTATTTGCGCTTTGTAGAGCAAGAGCAACTGCTGCGGTGTATAGAGTTTTTTGTTGCGAAATAGCGCACCAAGCTTCTGGGAGGCTGATTTTACGATGTTAGCAACGTGGTCATGCCAGGACTTATTGCTGTTGACCGAGATACCCAGCAGTCCGATTGACGAGGATGTAGGAATGGTCGACCCTGCCATAATGATGTCAGGGCCCGCTGTATTGGCCCTCTTAGTAAACGTGGCTGCTTGGGTCTTTGCTGCATTGAACTGAACCAAATTTCGGTCGCCCCAAGTTTGAACTTTCTCCAGGTCTTGATTAATTGCTGTAATCTGCTCCTGTCTGCGGTGATGAGTCTCAGTCGCTGGTAAGGGTTTTTCTGATCTAAAGTGGGAGACAAGGGTACTGTCATCCGCAAAACTGTAAACAGGATTATTTGTTTCGATCAGCAGGTCATTAATATAGATGAGGAACAGAGTTGGTGAAAGTATTGCGCCCTGAGGCACGCCCGCGTTGATGGTGAATGTGTCCGAGATGTGTCCATCGACTGCAACGTGCAGAGATCGGCTCTTAAGGAAACTGGCAAGCCAGCTGCAGAGAGAGGCTGGCAGTCCGAAGGACGGTAGTTTGTTGAGCAGTCCGTCATGCCAAACTCTGTCGAATGCCTTTGAAATATCCAACGCAATCGCTCGAGACTCCCCGTAGTTCTCAATTGCCCTACTCCATATATGAGTGACATAGGCCAATATATCTCCTGTCGATCTCTCTTTGCGAAAACCGTATTGATTATCGCTGATTATTTTGTTGTTTTCGAGGTACTTGAGTAGTTGCTGATTGACTACACGTTCCATGACTTTGGAGATTATTGGAAGCAAGGCAATTGGACGATAGTTTGAGGGCGTGGTTTTCTTGCCTTTTTTGGAACAGGTTGCATTCGAGCGACTTTCCAAGACGATGGGTAAATCCCTTTTCCGTAAGACAGAGAAAAAAGCCTGGAAAAAACGGGTGTTAGTTCGTTGGCGCAGTTCTTTAACACGATGGCAGGTATTCCGTCCGGTCCTTTATAGCAGAAATGTCGAGGTTTACGAATCTAGAATTTCTTTATTGAAAATGGCTGTGCGTTGGTTTACATGTACGCTTAAAGTAGATTTTTCAAATGAAAAATTAACAAAATCACCAATTTGGTATTTTCAATTGTGTTGTTGCGATTTTTTGGTACCCCCTTCTCTGTCTGGAAGTTTTATAGCTCCCGATTTTTCGGTTTTCCAATAAGAAAATATTATGCGTGTCAAAACTCGAAAAGAGGAAAGTTTAAAATCAATTAGCTTACCCTATATAAGAGGCACAATTGCTTATATTTTACCTTCTTCTATGCAGATTTAATTTAATCGATAATTCTATAAAAAAGTGTTTAAATTAAAATCTTATTTTTTTTAACCAACAAATCGCTGATTTTACATTTTCCATCAAAAGTCCATTTTCTCGACATTTTCCAAACAAAGCAGCATTTAAAGAGTGCTTCTCGTAAAAAATACCTATCGAACTATTGGCTCGATTTTTTTCAAAACTCGTGACTCAAAGTGATCCCTTTTCAAAAACATACATGCCCAAACAATACTAGCTATTTTTCGATTTTCACCAAATTCAACAGAGTTCGGAAGACAGTCAACAAAACACTTCAAGAAAGTTTTATCAAAATTAAATAGTTTTTTCAACAGTTGTCATGTAACAAAGCAAGATCTAAAAACTAGGAAACAGAAAGTAAGATAATAATGTGTAAATTTGACTGAAAATTAAAAATACCATAAACAGTTATTACAATGCCTTGCCTCTCTACGTATTTTGAAGTACATTGGAAGAAATTTGCGTCAGTTCAGATTACATTTTTAAAAGAGTTATTTTAATTTTCTAGTTACAATTTTCTTCATATACTATTAAAATTATAAATATGGGCATATTTTTGTTAAGAAAAATAAATATTTTTACTTGGATATGATCAAAATAAACCAAAAATATTAAAACAAGAACAATTTAAATTGTGAATCATGCTGATATAAAATGGAGCTTTTCCAATGAGATTTTCGTAATCCCTACAAAAAAAATAGCCAGTCTGCTATTACTCGAGACACTGATGTGTAAATGTATCCTATAACGACATCGGTTGTAAAAAAATGACAGCAGCACGTTGTGTTCCCATGCGGTCACCCATCCAAGTACTAACCACGCCCGACGTTGCTTAACTTCAGTGATCGGACGAGAACTGGTATTTTCAACGTGCTATGGCCGTTGCCTGTACGTTTTAGCTTGTTCATAGAATAAAAATTAGGTTTAATAACAAAGTTTAAAATAATAAAAAATCAACAAGAACAAAGCCGCTGGTAAAAGCTAAAAGTGTCCTATGTTCTTTACTATACTCTTGACAATATCTGTACAAAATTTCATGATGATCGGAACAGTTTATGCGTGAAAGCGTAAAAAACAAACAAACACATTCGCATCTATAATATTAGTTAGGATTCTTTAATAATACTTACTGGCAGCTTCGGAGTGGATTAATTCACTGCACAAACTCGACACGAAAATCTACACAGCTTATTCACTACCAGCTACTCATCTTGGGCCGACATCCTTTGATTTGGGAAAGTCAATGACCAAATTTTGCAAATTTTAGAAGAGGGCTATGACTCAATATTGTTTAAAACGTCTGGGCATCTTAATAATACTTTTGACAGTTCGTTTAATTTAAAATAATAATATGCTCTTTTATCGTCTAAAATCCGTTTAAAAACGATTTTTATGTAAAAATTGTATAGAAATTCAAAGATTTGGAGTTTTTTTAGGACGATATTGGTGGCTTCGGACGAATTTGTCGTGGATTTTGAAGCGAAAATTCATTTTAAATTCAACCGTCCATTAAAAATAAGCTGTGCTATGGATCCAAATACACTGCAAATATAATAATTAATAAATAATACATTTGACGGTTCGTTTAATTTAAAATATGCTTTTTTTACCATCTAAAGACCGTTTAAAACGATTTTAAAAGGCAAAATTGTATATAATACCGCCCTAGAGGCTAGAATCGGTTTACACATTTCCGTCCCCACGCTTCTGCCCCGCCCACACACTTCCGTCCCATTTGCCGAGATTTACCCTCATACCGCCGCGTAAGATGTTTACACATCAAAAATCCGGAAATCCGTTCTGGAGAATTTTTTTGTGCTTTTGAGAAAATGCCAATTTAATTGATGCTAGGCAAAAATTCCCCATAATTGGAAAACATTCTAACTGATTATATAATATCTAACTTAAATTTCGAGCAGTAAAAGAATATAGTTTTCAACTGTGATGGGGCTATATCAAATAATTAAGCTTCGGTTATGTAGGCTATAGCCCTGTAAATACAAATCTAGTAAGCATGGTTATAGCTAATTTTCAATCAAAATCTTTTTTAAGTGAATGTATGTTTTAGAAAATGAGCCACAAAATCATAATACAATTAATGCCATATTTTTCGGCAATTATTCTCGGGCGTCCGAATTTCACGTCATAGGTCATAAATTGTAGTAAAACACATTCATACATCGAATTGAAAGACATTAAAATCCTGAAGGAAAGGTTGACGCACGAACGTCCATCCTTATGAGCTGCCATTACTAAAAGGTATTCTGGAATCACTGTTTTACAACAGTAATATATACATATTTTCCTCGTACATACAGAAAGAGAAAGCACCAAATTAAAATCCTTTTGTTGAGCATCTGATCCTGCCCTTCTCGTGCCAGCTACATTAAAATGGTAAACAGACAAAATGGACATATTTTTCACACCTTTACACATGCAAATGTTAATAAAACCTGCTAAGCTTCCCAGGGCATAAATTTTACATGTTTTAAATGGATTGAAAAAATATAAGATGTTGAGAAAGGGACGGGGTTTATTATATGTAGCCTGTTGGATGACCGACTGGGTTGAACAAACAAAATAATTAACTCAACAAAGGAACATCCAAATAGAAATTTCTCGGAAAAGTATGTTCGTTGGTTCAACCCTTTGTGATATAGAAGGCTCTAAAGGATGATCACATTAATTACAAAATGTTGGCCCCAATTAAAATATATTTGTTCTAGAATACATTTCAGGTAATAGCCATTCAGCCGATGTATTGGGAAATAATGATTATTTTAAGAAAATGTGCAGTGTATATGAATGGGAAAAATTGATATTCCTGAAGTTTCTTAAAATCACAAGGATCTGGATGGTTTATCTTTAATTATCATCTAATAACGTCACAAATGCAGATAATTTTATCAGTAAAATAATTAATTATTTAATTTTGGGCGACAATACCGTCTAAACTGCAAGTTTTGATACAGATCGGTTTGTACTTGCCAATTTCAATTGCTCGCAGACAATTTACTAATTATAACGTTTTGTCTAAAAAAAATATTGCTGATTAAAAGTCAACGTAGGAAAATTTAATCAATGTTTTCCCAAGCTGAAAGTCCAAGTTCTCAAAAAGAAAGTCATTCTCAAGATTATGGGGATAGCATTTTGATTACGTTTCACAAATCAGACATAAATTTAGTTGGTCTATTAAAAAAATATCTATCATGTCATATCTGCTACATGGCTCCCATGTATACCGGATTTTTCGAAAGAACGAAATATTGCACGTTCAACGTTCAAGAACATCCTTGATTCTGTTTGAGTCGACGGTGTCGCAGTTTGGATTTAAATAAAAATTTTATTAGGGAAGTACCACAAAAACACAATTATAAACCATTTAAACCAAAATTTATCCATACCCTATTACCCGGAGACCAGGATCTCAGATTAGATTTTAATTTTTGGATGATGGGACATTTTCAAGAAAATCGAAATTTTAGTTCTAAGATACTTTTTAGTGATGAAGCAACTTTTACTACGAGCGGACTATTTTCTTCGCAAAATTCACGGTATTGGAGTCCTGATAATCCGCATTGGGTAGTTGAATGCCGAAGCCAAATTTCGGAAAAAGTGAATGTATGGTGTGGTCTTTTGGGGGACCCTATCATAATACCAGTTTTTTTTAATGCAAATTTGAATGGTGATTTATTTTTAAATTTTTTGAATATAGAATTTGGGGAGTTAATGGGTGGCGTGCCTTTGGCTATAAGACAAGAGATGTTGTTTCAACTAGACGGAGCTCCCTGTCACTTCAGTGCTCCAGGCCGACATTGGCTGAACGGAAATTTTCCAAACAGATGGATGGGACGAGGCACCCAAAGAGATAGACAGTTTTCTAATTGGCCTGCGAGCGCACTAGACAGTTTACTAATTGGCCTGCGAGGGCACCTGATTTGACGCTTCTAGATTATTATTTATGGGAAAGATTAAAAGAAATTGTCTACCGAGAAAGGCCGGCAAGTGCTGAGCTACTACGGGACAGAATAAGGCAAGCCTGCAACGACTTAACAAGGACAGAAATTGTAAAAACAACAAAAAAACTCGAGAGATGCATTGAAAATAATGGTGGCTCAGAAGAAATTTGACTGTCGTATTAAATTTCCACAGTTAGTACAATAAAGTTATTTATGTAAGTTCTCATGTAATGTACGTATTTGTAGAAATAAAGGAATTTTTTGCTATAAGTCGTTTTCACATTTTCTTCTTTTTTGGACATTTTGTATAACATTTTAAATATTTGACTATAGTTAAGGAGGTTTTAAGCGAAGCAAATCTTTTTATTAAGAATAAATTTTTGTTACACTTTCAACCACACACGATATATAGGCCATCAAAAATAGTTGTTTCTGTTGGTCCCAATCCTTCTAATATTCATCTCCGACCTTGGACAAATGTTCTTCAATAGTCTTGTTAAACCTCTCAGCCATGCCGTCTGTTTTATTGATGTTGAGTAAATTGCAGACTTTCTGGAAACCCTTGGATTCGAAGTTGCGTCCTTGATCTGAGTGAAGCTCTAACGGAACACCAAATCTGCTGAATAGGTCATTCACGAGGACCTCTGTTATGGTAACAGCTTTTTGATTAGAGATCGCAAATACTTCAGGCCATTTACTGAAGTAGTCAATTGGCACTAAAAAGTACTTGTTACCATTACTTGTTTCTGGAAAAGGGTCAGCTACGTCCCACATTATACTGTTTAATTTTTTCCCTAGATCTTGACTTGCGGCACAGATTGAGCACTGCAGACACCACGATTTCACATCCTGGCTGTAGTTGACTCAATAAAATCTTTCGCGGATCCTGTCAATCGTTTTGTTCATTCGAGACTTTTCATTATGAACTTCTTCCAGAACTAATTTTAACAATTCTAAATTAAGGATAAGTTATACAGGGTACTTAAAAAATACAAAAATTAAGGTTATAAAAACAAAATTTTTGGAATATCGGAAAACCTTCTGCAGAAAAAATAAAGTTCCTATTAAGGCCAAAAGAAAAGTCAAGTTAAAAAAAAATAACAATTGACGTTGACAAGTCGGTTACCATGGCAACCAATTAATAATATGTATATCAATAGTAAAAGATATAGTATGCTACTTAGTATTGTTTATGAAGCCTAATTTGATACTAAAAAATTGATTGCTATAGTAACCAAAAAAAGTAAAAAATCGACATAATTCGTCAATCGTACGACTAGAGACTTGATATTTGGTATTTAGGTAAAGATAAAAAAAAATTATCGATTGACGTCGACAAGTCGGTTACCATGGCAACCAATTAATAATATGTATATCACTAATAAAAGATATAGTATGGTACTTAGGATTGTTTATGACGCCTAATTTGATACTAAAAGATTGGTTGCTATGGTAACCAAAAAAAGTAAAAAATCGTCATAATTCGTCAATTGTACGACTTAGAGATTTGATATTTGGTATTTAGGTAAAGATTAAAAAAAAATAACGATTGACGTTGACCGACTGGTTACCATGGCAACCAATTAGAAATTTATCGCGGCAAAATTAGACTAGCGATTGGTAACTCTAATTATAAGGGCTTTCTAATTCTAGGCCACGGTACGGATAGGAGCGTGGCAATAATGTGTGACCAAAGGTCACACAAACGAGGCCCGAAGGGCCTCGCGCGTGCCGCAGGCACGAGTGGCCACGCCACTTGTTTAATTTTGCCACTTTTTTAAATAATGGCTATTTATTCCAAATCAGTCGCGGTATCATAAAAAAATATCTGAGTGGCCCGAAAGTTGATGACATAAAAAATCCAAAGGATTGTTAACATGTGACGATACGTTTATAGCATTTCTACTTATTTACACCCGGTGGCTACACCACTGGAAAGCCTCACTTTATGGTGTCAGACTATACACCAAATATGGTGAAAATCAATTAGCACGCTTTCACGATAATTAAGAAAATCCGAATTTTTTTGTAATTTTTGACGCTCTCTGTATGCTAAACGAAGCAATTTCGGATATAACTAAGTTGGCTTAAATCGGCCTATTTGGAGGTCAGGAATCTGTCATTAAACGTTGTACACGTATTTTCCGGACACCCTGTATAACTATCAATTTCTCTCCTTGCCTTTATTATTTAATTGGAGTTGGGTTCGTTGTAGAAGGGGATATACTTTAGTGCTTTGCGTTGACATTTTGATAAGAAATAAATACAGGGTGATCAAAAACTGAGATTAAAAACGAAATGAAAAAAATCGTTGAAAGTTATTTTTTTCAAATGGAAACCCCCTATTTTTATAATTTTATCTTATTCGGCCTTAAAAATTAGGGTGACCTTGTACAAGGTTATCTATTCCAAAAATGCGTAGTTTCTGAAATATTGGCGATTTAACAGTTTTCTATCGTAAAAATGCTATAGGGCATTATTAGTCTTGTTGATTAGTTGGCCATGACTTCGAGGCGTGGCGAAAAAAAAATTGAGCATTACAGAAATGACACTATTTCTTGTGGTTTGACAATATACCTACTTATAATTAATAATTATGCCGGCTGGGGCGATTAAGTTATTAACACGAAGAATATTTAAATTGATGTATTCTCTATAAGGAATGTAGGTAACAAAGTTTATCAAGAACATGCTAGACATTTGCTGATAGATATCCAGATAAACAGAAACCGTCGCGAAATAGTGTTAAAACTAATACAATGCTTACTAAGACAACACTTAACACAATAACTATTGCAATAAGTTTTGTATATGTCCACCATTTTGGGCAATAAACATTATATAAACTGTTTCTAAATGTGAAATTGCATTCTGCACAAACTGACCTTCATTAAGGAAATTCACACCTTCTTCGATTCTGTGCCGCAATTCATACACCGTTGTTGGCTTTTGCTTATATACAATTTCTTTTAGGGTATACCATAAGAAATAGTCCGTGGGAGTCAAGTCTGGACTCATGGGTGGCCATCCAAAATTTCCGTTTTCCCCGATCCAGTATTGATAACGATTGGTCAAGTAATTGGTTATCGCTGGACTCCTATCGTAAGGAGCACCGTCCTGTTGACATATTAAATGCCGCAATTCTATTTGTGGCATTTGGTTATCGATAACCTGTTGGATATCCTAGCCTGGATATCTTGCGGAATTTAAATTTTCGTCGTAGAATAGTGGCTCTAGAATTCTTGATTGCAAGATTGCGCACCAAACCTTATCTGATTTTCTTCCTTGTGTTTTCACCTCTATTATTTTCTTTTCATTTTTATTGCTCCAGTAATGCAAATTTTTTCTATTATACACTTTAGTTGCAGTAGTAAATATTGATTCATCCGTCCAATTTTTGAACTGGTAAAATTTTGTAAGGTTTCCATCCATTCAATTTTAAACAAGTTTGGATAGTGGTTCTTTTCAAATTTAAGTCCAAAGTTGCCTGTAAGAAATAAAATCTAAAACAATACGTAATAAATAAAAAAAGTATATAAAGTAGTCATTTTATTATATTCTGACAAAAAATAAATAAATGAGAAATGCAATTCTTATCAAAGCGGTTCTAGTAATTGCCTTAATGTCGCTAAATTTTTGAAATTTTCCATTATTCGTTTAACACTATTTCGCGACGGTTTCTGTTTATCTGGATATCTATCAGCAAATGTGTAGCACGTTCTTGATAAACTTTGTTACCTACATTCCTTATAGAGAATACATCAATTTAAATAATCTTCGTGTTAATAACTTAATCGCCCCGGCCGGCATGATTATTAATAATAAGTAGGTATATTGTCAAACGACAAGAAATAGTGTCATTTCTGTAATGCTCAATTTTTTTCGCCACGCCTCGCCGTCAAGGCCAACTAATTAACAAGACTGAAAAGCCCCATAGCATTTTTACGAAAGAAAACTATTAAATCGCTAATATTTCAAAAACTACGCATTTTTGGAATAGATAACCTTATACAAAGTAACCCTTATTTTTAAAGCTGAATAAGATAAAATTATAAAAATAGGGGGTTTCCATTTGAAAAAAATTACTTACTACGAACACCCTGTATATATTAAAATATAATATTTTTTAAAAACTTTGGGAAATCTAATCAACTTTTGTATTAAACTTTTTTTGGTACACCCCGTAGATTCTGAGATAAGGTTTCATCGCATAATAAACGGGCCACCCTGTACATTGTTTACCTTTTGAAATTTCTCATTTTGCTTGTCCAATATTTTCTGCAATTTTCCTTGCTCGCCTACAATTGCATCCAGGATCCATTTCTGAAACTGGTCCTGTTCTGCTAGCCTTCTACGTTCATCCTTTTCCCGTTCCGCTTGCCTTTTATCTTCTTGGTCGTGTAAAATTTTCTGAGGCAGGTCCTGTTCTGCTTGCCTTCTACGTTCATCCTGTTCCCATTCTACTTACCTTTTATCTTCTTGATCTTGAAACAATTTCTTCTGTTCTATTTGCTTTTTATCTTCTTGACCTTGAAAAATTTTCTGAAGCCGATCCTGTTCCAATTGCTTTTTACGTTCCTCCTCTTCCCGATCCACTTGCTTTCTCCGTTCATCCTCCTCCCGATCCGCTCGCCTCTCAGCATTAAAAATATCCATGAAATCGGCCAACATATTATTCGTTTGCTCAATATCTGCCGTCTGTTGCCTCGTATTGATCATATATGTTATAAAATTTTCACAGAATCCACCAATCAAAACGGTCTCGTTGACGTACTTGTAACCTCTTCTCTTCTCGAAGAATACTTCACAGGCCGGTCCCTGCACAATCCAACTTCCAACGCCAAATGTTATGTTGTTCCCATGTGTTCTGAATAGGGCATCGAGATAATTCCACAGTTCCTGAATCTTCGCGGCCGACGATGAGTCATACATAGACGCGACGAAGCTAATTCTATAGGGTAGCATAAAGACATTCGGATGCCTGCCAGCCGTGCCACTATATAAACAAATATTATTTAACATCATTTAGATCTTGAATCTGAGCGAAATTCGAAAATGTAAAAATATTTAGAAGTTGTCTTTAAGAAACGGAATCTGGCATTATATCTTCTTTATGAGCGCTACCACGAATATTATCTATTTATGATAAAAAATGCGCAAAAGAAAATAAGAATAGACTGGGCTGAGTGTTTTTCGGAAACATACGGAGTTCAAATATGATATTCGCAATAATTATAGTTACAATAATCCTAACTATATTGAGACATATTTAATGTGTTTACACATACAAATACACGCATCAGGGTTGCCACTTAACTTTAAATTTAATATCTTGTAATAATCTAATAAAAAGGAGAACTACCGTATCATTTGGTACAAGTGCTCTGTACAAGAAAATGCAAAAACGCCTTATGAACGACTTCAGATAAACTTCTGCCATAAGAAAGCCTTGAACTTGAACTTCTGGACAGTAATTGATTTATTTCTTAAATGTATACTCGTTTACGATCTTAACTTATCTGAAAATATGTTAGCAACAAATATCTGCTTTGAAAAAGTAGTCGCTATGTAGTATTTCCCTTCAAATTCACTGAGAAAACTTTTTAATAAAATGCTATGATTTATTTTCATTTTATTTATAGCTTTGTCCGGCAAAATTTCAAGGAGCGCTGCTACGTATTCTCAGCCCCCAAGAAACAACAAAAACTACCATAATAAATCTTGGAAAAATTGTAACCTCAATCATATATTGCCCGTGTGACAAAAATTTTAACTAGAATAAAAATTCCTTGCTGGTTCCCCATAACTCTTTATTGTTATGTGCTTCGGCGAACGAAATTTTTATTTGCCTTTTATATCAGCGATTTCGTAAGCGCAAGGTATCCTAGAGAAAAAGGATAAACTATATACATAAAAATAATACGGCCTTGGTTTTCTTCAATGCTGGGTTATCTCTTTGAATTCAAATTCATGCCATGCTCAATTTTTGGGTCGACTAAGACAAATAGTGGGTCATGACCGGATTTTGTGTATAAATATAGATACTTTCTTATCCAGACGTAAGACGACTAATGTTCAGCTGTTGGAAAAGTTCATACTTTATTACTTCAACCTTTCTACATTTCAATCAATTTAGAAATTATTGCTGTAGTATTTCATTATTTTTAACAACTAAAATCATTTAAAATAAATTTATATTCATTTAAGTACCTTTAACCCAACATGATTTGACGTATTGAAGTAAATAAGTACCATAGTATATATAAATAGCTAAATCATTTTATTTTATAAACATAAATAGGTAAAATAATTTTATTTTAAAAACATTGTTTAATATTATTTGTATAAGATATTTTTAAATAAATTTTAAAGGTGTATAATTTTCAAATGAAAAAGGTAATTTACAGGATTTAATTCAAAATAGACTGACGGCCGTACGACGCAAGGCACTATATATTTTAGTACCCTTTTTGATCCACTTAATGGATTTTGATAAACTTTTCGCTGGTGGGTAGCTTGTTTGCAGCTAAGTTATATTTTCTGTCTGTTTTATTCAATATACGAGATAAAATAAAAAGCGTTTTTTTTTTGTAACTGCAACACTCAAAAGGTAAATTCTAAACCACTCATCGATTGGTGCGCTGCACTTAAAGCGCTGTAGGTTGTAGTTTTCGGGAAAGATGTTACTACATTCCAGGGCGACGTAGTACTCACCCCATAAAGTAACCCGTAACATCGACATCCTAGGTGTTCGCAACTGAATCGTATGTTGATGAGCAGCTTGTGCCTGACGGGTGATTCTGTTTGGCATAATCATAAGTGCCAGGTCATTCGAACCCCTTCCGTAGTAGTATCGATAATAAAGAGACATATCCTCCACTTTTCTTCGATGTTCAAGGCTAACAAGGCCTTTAGTCAACTCTAGATCATCCACAAGATATACTTCTCTCCTCTGTGTGCAGTCCAATATCTTAAGCAAGTGTTTGGGTGCCGAGCTCCACACATGAGAATAGTGTTCTGGAGATGGTCTTACCTGGGCCTTATAGAGCAGTAAGATCTAATGTGGTATATACAACTTCTTTTCTTTATAGAGTGCTCCTAGCTTTTTTGCTGCTGCCTTGGGGATATTGGTGACGTGGTTACGCCAAGACGTGTTGTTTTCTACATTGACAGCCAGCAGGCTTAAGGATGAGGTTAGAGTCAGTGTTTGATCTGTCATTTATAAGTCTGGTTCTGCGGTGTTTGTTTTTTTTTGAGAGGACAGCTGCTTGAGTCTTTTCTGCATTAAACTGGACATTGTTCTCCTCACCCTATTCCACGATGGCGTTTATATCCCCATTGATGGTAGCTCGCGTTGGGAACGAGCAGCGGTCATTGGAGTCAGCGACATGAATGATGATATGAGAGTGCTGTCGTCTGCTAAGCTATAAATAGAATTGTTTGTCTTATATAAGAGATTGTTGGCATAGAGTAGGAACACTGTCAGAGTTGATACAAATCATTTAGGAACTCCGGCATGATTTTAAAGGCCTCCGAGAGATATCCATCCATAGCAACTCAGATGCTTCGAGCCCTTAAGAAATTGGAAAGCCATAGAAGCAGTGCTGGTGGTAGAGTATGGTTGGTAGAGGGGTCGCTCGGCAAGATTTGCCCTTCAACATGTCGACCACAAATGATCTTTCGTGTATACCCTTCTATTTTCCACGAAAATTCCTATCTCTTTCAAGAACCTCAGAATATTTCGAGGGTTGAGCCTTTGTAAATCTCCAGGTGCCACAAGGGCATTTTCGAGATGGACTCAACATTTGGCGAGTCAGTGCCTGACATTCGCAGAGTAGGTGCTCTGACGTTTCAGCCATCGTTTGTTCGCTCGTTTCAGAATCTAAAGACCTCCTCCATCTCCCCCCACGTCGATTGTTCTGAAGCTGGTTTCATCCAGTTACTCCCGGCCATAGTCTGCAGATCGTCCCGCCATCTCGCCTGAGGTCTACCAACACTTCTCTTCGATCCTCTGGGTCTCCACTGCATTATTTTCTTAGTCCATTTAACGTCATCTCGGGCTACATGACCCGCCCATCGCCACATTGATCTAGCATTTCGGTCTATAACATCAGTAGCTTTGGTGCGTTTGCGAATTTCTTTATTGCGGATCTTATCTCTAAGGCTAATCGCTTGTTCCATTGCCCTCTGGCAGACTCTTAAACGTCTTGTGCTGTTGACTGTTTCCAGACCATAAGTTGTGACGGGAAGGATGCACGCGTCGTACACTTTTCTTTTGACACAGATAGGGATTTCTCGATATTTTAGAATGTAATTCAGCTTGCCAAAGGCTGCCCATGTCAAGCCAATTCTTCTCGGACTTCTGCTGTTTGGTTATCCCGACCTGGTTTAATGTTGTGTCCTAGGTAAGTGTATTATTCCACGGTCTTTAAGGGGTGATTATCTAATATTATTTGTACGTTATCGGGTGACAGTATTTTGGTCTTCTGGAAATTCATCTTCAGGCCGCTATCTTGGGAAGCCTGTTTGGGTTCGTTCAGTACTTCCGCAAGTTCGTTTGCGTCTTGGCTCACAAATAGAATATCATCCGCAAATCGAAAATGACTCAGGTATATTCCGTCTATACATATATCTTTTTTTCCCGATTCATGTTTTTAAAGACGTCTTCTAGTGCCAGAGTGAATAGAATTGAGGACATTTTGTCGCCTTGCCGTACGCCTCTCTGTACTTGAATTTTCTAGGTTCGTAGATCTTTTTCAATTTTGAAATGTTGCACTTTTATAAATATGGTTGATTAAATCCGAGTACCTTCCTTCATCTATAGTTTGGCAGAATCTGATTGTTCGTCAGTGATTTTCCCCATTTTCTTGAGGTCGCACCTCCGGGGGCCATGTCCAGTAAGAAGGTCTATGACCAGTTTCATCTCATTTTTTTTGTAGCATGAGAAGCATTTTTGTGTAGTTACGTGAGTGACAGATGGCCCAATGTGCCTCTTTCCGCCTTTTTCTCTCTCTAGTGATACCACAGAATGGTTCAGTCCCGCAAAAGGCAGTCTGTGCATCATTCCGTGCGAGCTGGTCAGCGGCTTCGTTGCCTTCCACACTCTCGTGCCCTGGTCCCACATTAAGGTGAGTCTGGTTCTGTTTGCCGGTTGATCTGCAGCGATCCGCCAAACCCACACTACCATGGAGTTGATTCGGCTAGGTGCTAGCGCTATTACGGCTGCTTGACTATCTGATAGGATGTAGATCTATGCACCTCTTAGGACTCTTTTGGCACATCCAGAGATTGCTGTATTGATAGCATTTAGTTCTGCCTGAAAGATTGTTGGAGTGTTTCCTAAAGGTGCACAGATTCGACACCTAGGCCCGTAAACTCCGGATCCCACTCCTTCTTTCACTTTTGATCCATCTATGTACCAGACAAGTGATCCCTCTCTAGTTGTTTTAGTCTTTCCCCTGTAGTATGCGGTCTTCAATTACCACTTCAAAGAAGTGATCAAAATAGAGTTGTTTCCATTTTATTGGTTGGTTTGATCATCGCCTCTACCTTGACGTCCTTCAGAATTTTAAGGTGACCACGTAGGTTTCCTGACTTCAGTTTATGTATCTGAGTGAGTCTATACACACTGGCCCTGGCTTCCTTTTCTATGCATATGTGCAGCGTAGGAAGGTCAAGTAGGGTTTCCAGAGATGCTGTGAGGCACGTTTTCATAGCCCCTGTTATATCCAGACAGGCGAGCTTTTGCACTCTTGTCAGCTTTCGCTGTGTTATTATTTATTTTGCTTCTGCTCACAACACTAAGCAGGCTTAGGTTATAATAGGCGTTATAACAGTGTTATAGGACCAACAGATGATGGAGGGTTTTAGGCCCCATGTTTTACTAAAGAGTCGTTGACAGGCTCAAAGCGCTGCCGTTGCTTTTTTGATAGTTCTTTCCAGGTTGGTTTCTGGTCAAGAAGGGTGCCAAGATACTTAACCTCTTTTGAAAGCCCTACCATTGTCCCTCCCAAAGTGGGTGCTATAAGGTTCAGCTTCCTTTTTCTTGTGAATTGGATCACTACGGTTTTGCTTGGGATGACATTTAGTCTTTCCTGTGTACACCATGTGCTGACAAAGTTGAGCGACTTTGCATTCGTTCTGAGAGAACGTTGTCATGCTTGCCTCTTATTATTATAACTAGGTCATCTGCGTAACCTTGGACTTCAAAACCTGCTTCAGTTAGTCTTACCAGTAGATCGTAAACAACCAGAGACCAAAGTATTGGCGATAGGACCCCTCCTTGAGAGCATCCTAATTACTTTGACTGTGACGGGTGTTTCTCCAATGGCCGAGGTGATTTCACGGCTGGTTAGCATGTTTTTTATCCATTTTGTAGTGGTTGGTTCTACTTCTCTACGGGTTGTGGCGCGCTGAAAGGATTCATGTGAGGAGTTTTCAAATGCTACGTCTGGAAATGTACAAAGCGACACTTCTTTCTCAGCCAGTGGCAGATTTTGAAGAGCATATGTGGTGGATTTCAATGATTGGCATGCAAGTTGCTTTGCATGCAGTGGAGCATCAGAAAGGAAGTTGCTTCTGATGTGCCTATCGATAATTTCTCCACCGTTAAGATAATTGGGTGGTAAGACTTTGATTCCTCTTGTGATCGCCGCCCTGTCTTTGATATGAACGCTACCTTAACTTTCCTCCAGTTTTTGGGAATATAGCCCAATGCAAAGCTGGCTGTGAAGATTGATAGAATGTGTGGTAGAAGGTGCCCTATACCGTGTTGTAACAAGGCTGGACAGATTCCATCTACTCCCGGGGATTTATAGGATTTAAAGCTATGTATCGCCCATCTAATTGTGTCTTTTGTAAAGATTTTGTTGGCTACACCTTTTACCCCTTTTGTAGGCCGCTGAGCGGTTTCAGTGGGCTCGTCTTCTTGTGCCAGCTCTTATTTGGCAATGAGGAAGTTTCATCACATTTTTTTATTGCTGATTTCGATAGCCCATGAAAAATAAGTGGACACGTGTTTTTTCTTTTTTTCATTAGTCGAAAAATGAAGCAGATACAACGCCTTGAAATGTGCTTACGACGTCACAATACACATGAATTGTTACGTCGCGCCATGCTTAGTATATCTATATATACAAAACTAAAAACTGGCATTGCTCTCGTAATAATCATTTCTAGTGAAAATAAAAAAATAAATATCAATTTTTTTCACTATAGTTTCCAATAAAAAATAATCAGTTTGCTTAACAATCCGTCATGCCAAACCCTATAAAATGCTTTAGATATGTCAAGAGCCACTGCACGGGATTCGCCGTAGCTCTCAGTCTCGATGGCTTTAGTTCACAAGTAGGTTACGTAAGTCAAGAGATATTCCGTTAATCTGTGCTAGCGGAAGCCATCTTGGCGATCGCTTATGACGCCTGGCTATTCGAGATATTTTAATAGCTGCTCGTTGATCAGTTTCTCCATGACCCTGGACATTATGGGAACTAAGGCAATTGGACGGAAGTTATTTGGAATGGTTTTTTTTACCTTTCTTCGGTATTGGCTGTGCCTGAGCGTATTTCCAGCGATTTCCATGCTGCTACAAAAATTTAAGTAAAATACGACGGTTTAGGTTTATTAATAATTTAAACTTCTAAAATTCATAACTTACTAGATATATACCACCCTGTCAAAAGTTTGAACGTGAACGTGAAAAATGTTATATAATCGTAAAAATTGAACCAAATATCACGCGAGCAAAGAAGACAAGCGATAATGAGTCTTAACTTGCAATGGTCAATAAATTAGGCAATGTTCTTTTACCGCGATGTCTTCTTTATCATCTCTTCTCACCCGACGTATGCAGCATTTTCAAATTTTGGCATGAACAAATGCTACTGTTTTGCTGGTTTGAATTTATTTTTATTTACAAACACAATTTAGTTTGGGTTATTCCAATATAGAATATAGGTACAGTGTACATTACCTTGTTTTGTCTTGAAAGTTATTGAATTTACTTTCTATATTCACATTTATGATCTACTACACATGCATGAGATGACCATAACAACAAGTCTGAATTTTATCCCTTGCAGAGTCGCAGGTACTCGACTAGGTCTCGGAAACTTCTTTTAGAGGTTCTGATTGTGCATTCCAATTCGCTAGGTTTTTGTCTTTGGATTTAAATAGTTGAGCTCTCTTTATTACTGGGGAAAAAGCTCACAAGCCTTTCTTTGATCTAAAAGTTAATAAAAGCTTAACAATTTGTTCGATACAAACTTGATAATATGATTAATATGATACTAGAGTATGTATTATTTTAGATCAATTTCTAGCAGCACATACCTCAAACGATTTGGAGATCATATAAGTCGTCTAATGTAGTTTACAATTCGTTTATTTGACTGTGCTTAGGTGTATTGTTTCCTTTTGTTTTATTTATCTTTCGAAGAGATTTTGTGTTTTCATTTCTTGTCTCAAAATGTCATTCACCTATCGGTCTATCAGTAAGACACAGGCACACCATATGTTTTTTGACAGTTAAAATAAGACATGTTCAAGAATCAACGTTCCGAAATAACGATTCCTTTTAAGGTGTATTTACTTGATGCTTGGAGAATATGGTCTAGAGCAGTGACGTGGATGCTCTCGGACTCGCTATTTCAACTAAGTTAGGTTGGCACCAATGTTTCAGGGTCAAAGTGTTGAAATTGGTTCCAGGTTCTTTCTTTTGCGCGGTGCCGTCTAGGTGACGAGTCGATATCCCGTTGTGGCTTCTTCGAGGCCGAGGTGTAAATCCTCATGGACTGGTTTAAATAATTGGGGTCATTATTTTATGATATTTTTGCCACGGAGCCATGGAGGTTACCTATAAAAGTTACGTGGTAAGTCACAAAATTTTTCATGCAGTCTTTCAGTTGAATTAATTGTGTTTTCCAATCTTTCTAGAAGAATTTATGTATTGCTGTTGTTCTCATGTTGCTGATCATTGGAATGGTCGATTATTGGTTTTGGAGAAATCTCTAGAATGGACACTGTTCGTTTTGTTCGATTGGCTATTACCAGGCCTTAGGCCCTATAGATAGTTCTATAGGTAAGATGAAAAACTAGTTAGGTTATGAGTAATCATTTCAATGTTTAATATTTACTTTTTGCTTAGACAAACAATTGTTTTTAGGGTCCTCTCCACGGGTACCGTTCTGGCACACGTATATCACTTTGCCTAATGATTGCGACATCACTTCCAGCGTGTTTCTGGTTTACTTGAGTGTCTTAGGTTTATGAAACCACCATTTGCATGTTATGCCCTTGTTGTTATCATTGGCTGGATGTGGCGTACCAAGTTTGGAGAAGTCAGTTCCTGATTTGAAGTGGTTTGGAGTTGCATGGACCGTACATATACTTATGGTATTTAGTTGAAGGATATTTTAAGATTGAGAATACCTACTTCATAAGTTGTAAGTGATACCATTCGCCATTTTATTTGTAAGGCTGTCTCGGCAAATTTAGATTATTTACAGATTGAGTGATTATACACGTATTTTATTTTATATTATTGCGGCAGAATAAAATTCATGAATTTTACACCCTGTGCGCTAATTACCATCATTCTAGTGACCTATTATTGGGTATGCTGAATATTTGCCTAACAGCTTGTAAGCATCTGACACCGTCGCTGATAATAGTCAATATTATGTAAACTTTTTTCTATTGCTTTTTTGTTCATACATGTGTTTGTAATTGTACTGTATCATTATTGTTTTATATCAAGGTGTCTCCTCATTAGTAGGGAAAGAATAAAGTATTTATTTTGGGGAAATATTATGCCTTATTGAAAAGCTCCTCCAAAAAAATTATGGATTTTTATTAACCCAAACTAAGTGGTGCCCAACAGCTTTACTAAAGTGTACCGAGGATCTACGAACCTAGGTCTCCACTACATTACTGGCTGCCGTTCGCATCTATAGGTAGGTTTTCTAAAAGGACTTAGGAAAAGTTGCCATACGTAGATCGATGCTAACACAAAAGGCGTGAGCGATGCTGAACAGGAGCATTTAGCGATAAATTTAACCAACAAATCGACCAAAAAAGCTAGTGATTTTTTAAGTTATGTAGTATTTTCAGGAATATTTTAATTGCATACTCGAATCAATTTTTTCTTTTTTTAAGTGCCCCAAACAATGTAATCCATGACCTAACAACAAAGATATTAAATTAAGCAATACAAAAGTTAATAAAAACTCAATGTGAAATATAAAAATGATCATGCGCCTTTCAATAGCGTGCTGGACTCCCTCTCAAATCTTAAAACGGCCGCACATCACCTGTTCATGCTATGAGATGCAGTTCTTTATTTATTTTTTTTACCATTTAACGACCACTCTTCCATAAGGCTCTCTCAGTTGTCCATCTCATGTTGAGTTTCCATTCTTCTTATATCCCAGACATGTTCCATGGGATGTAGGTCAGGAGAACGTACCGGATAGAACATGAACGGCGATAAACAGTTGCCCATTGCCGTGCCTTCAGTTTGTTGGTAAAATTATTTTCAACTAGTAAATATCGACTTACGTTTTCTCCTATTACAACTCTTTTTAAGTCAGTGAGTGATTTTCTTGAAGTGTTCTAAATTATTGAATTTTCAACCGTAGCAACTGGCAATTTCATGTAGATATCGTAACTATTATATGCGGAATATTCCTTAAATCATTGTTAGCTACAATTGAAAATCGGCAATCCGAGCTAAATTTCCTATAGCAATTGTTGTTTTATCGTCTAGGCGCAACTCAAATGATTAGTTGCGAGTCGTGAATATAGATGTTGGGATATCCAGCAGGGGCAGACTATACAGAAGCCACAGGATCTACCCACTTGTTTGGCCACTTTTATTTAAAGTAATAATAATATTCCGGCATTGAATTTTTACTTACAAGTAGTGTTTCTAAATGAGTCATTTAATAATAAACCTAACCCCCAAATCTCATTTTAGTGATATTGGAAAGGTTCTTTTCTTATTGATTTTATCAGATCATTCTGATGTAGAATGAGGTGAAATATTCTCACGATTTGTATTTTTTAACTGTGACGCCACGCCTTACTTAGCGTGTAGGAGAGTAGCTCAGATTTAGGAACGGACTACGTCAAGTTGAGAAGAGATAATAAAGGAGACACATCGATAAAAACAATAACAAGTTTATTTACAAACAAACTTAACAACGGTTAGACTGTATACTAATAAAGGCGTGTTTAAGATTATAGATGAATTAAGAGTTTACACGATACCCAATTAATATTAAATGCATGTCTTCTCGAGGAAGGCTTAATTCAAAGTTTTTCTAGCAAGCGACGTCACTTTTATTAATAAAGTTTATGTGAGCGCAGTTGTCTTTTATTCATGTATTCGTTTTGATATTTATAAGGTAATTCTTTCTGGTTTAAGTTTATCACAAACTGCTAAGGCACTTTCACTACTTTTTAAAACTCCCCAAAAACTATCCCTTTACTGGAAATTCTGATACTTCACTCGTAAATTCGACTCTCTCTATACTTTTAGTAGCCCCTAAATGCCGTATACCTGTGCATACGTTCATCCAGGTTAGGTAAGGACCTGATCGCCCTGGACCTGTGTCCAGGTGCTCACAGATATGGGGGTTGTGGGATAGAACAGCTAGAAGTGTACGCACCTGTGTGCTGTACCGCAACTAGACTGAGTGGTTTGAGAGACCCGAAAGCCTCATGAACTTGGCGTTTGTCTGCATATTTATATGTTACAAAATTCTGATGGCTGCATCATTAAGGATTAAAATCGCTCCCATCGACCGCTCAAGTTGTTTATAATTAAGAGTGAATATTTATATAACATTTGTCAAGTTCAAGTTCAGACTTACGACAGAGTGATATTTAGTTAATGCTTTTAGGTAGTTCACAATATATTGATATTAACCTATGTCTCCTAAGTATTAACAGCTATGTTTCTTAAAACTAAACAGTTTTTCCAATTGCAACCCTATTGATGTCAATGAAAAAATGAATAAGAGAAAATAATATTTCAAGGTCTTACTTCCTCGAAGTCCCTTTGATTATTGGACTTGTAACAAATGCAATCGGCAAATTGCATTTAAATTTAGTGCAGTAATTAGTACATGCAGAATAATCATACATTCATTAGCATGCAACTGAAAATCAGCAAACTTAGCTAAGTTTCCTATAACAATTGGTGCATTATCATCTAAGCTAAGCGACCTCAAATTATTGATTATGAATCATGAATAAGGATGCTGGAATTTCATGCAGACCATCCAGAAGCCTCAGGATTTACCCACTTGTTTTGCCTCTTAAAGTTATAGTAAAATATAAATGTCTTGTATTGAATTTTCACTTAGGAGTAGGGTTTTTATAAGAGCGATTTTATTAGATCACCTTGATGTAGAATAAAGTGAAATAGATTGTGAAGTACTAAAATGCATAAACTACTACATCACCCTGTCCTAAGTTTGAACGTGAACTTGAAAAATATTATTTAAACATTAAAGACAGTTTATAAACAACGCGAGTAGTGAACGCAAGCCATTATAAACCCTAAACGTGCAACGATCAGCACATTTTATTATATAAATAAGCTGTCAAACCATCAGTTTGACAGACTTTGTTTCTCACCTAAACCAGTTCCTTGCAGAGCACATGTTCGTTGGTTCCTAACCTGCAACCTTATTCCCTACTCAAGCCTGAGGTTCGGAGGTACATATTCATGGACTTGGGGCTTGTCAAACGCTAACCATAATTAAAACACAACACAACTCTTAAGAAAACTATATTATAAACCAGTGACCAAAGACCTATAAACAAACCAAAAATATACCTCAATCAAAAGCACACGCGCACCTTAGTAATCGGATATAGTGAAACCCATTAAATTTCTGACCAATAATATTGTTATTGTTTTCTCATTATGTCTTTAACCAATAGAAGTTGTTATTGTTTTTAACTAAAGTGCTTTTTTATCATCTCTTCTCACCTGACCTAGATCAATTCCGGATCTTAGCTATATATCCCGCACGCCAATCAAGGCGTGGCGTCAAGGCATACAGGTCGTAAGAGTAAAAACCTACTAATATTCTATACGTAACATATTGATATCGACCTATAGCTTTTTCAGCTGTTTTTCCTAAATTGATTCTTAATCCTTTGTTGACAGTCATGTTTATAATGATTCGTAAAATTAAGAAAACTGATTTACGATTTTGCAATTACAACTCAATTGATGGCAACTAAAAATAACTGAAGGAAAATACTATTTTACGGACTTACTTTCACGAAGGTCCCATGAATATTGGACTTATAACAGATGCAATCGACTATTTCATTAAAATTTGGCGCACTAATTAGTACGCGTCGAATACTCCTACCATCATCAGACCGCAATTGAAAATCAGCAAACGGAACTAAATTTCCTATATCAATTATTGCTGCCTTGTTATCTAAGCTGAGCACATGATCAGAGTCATGAATATGGATGCAGGTATTTAGCGGGGTCATAATATCCAGAATTCTCAAGATCTAAGCCACTTGTTTGGCATTTTTTAGTAATAGTAAAATATAAATTTCATGCCTTAAATTTCCACTTAGGAGTAGGATTTTTTTATAAGAGCGATTTAACATGAAGCCTAGAGCCACCAAACTTCACTTTAATGAACTTGAAAATATTGTTTTCTTGCTGAATTTATCAGATCATCTTGATGCAGAATAACGTGAAATATATTGATATCACACTATGGCTTCTTCAGCTGTTTCCCCTAAATTGATTCTTAATCCATTGTTGACAGACATGTTTATAATCATTCCTAAAAATAAATAGTGATTTACGTTTTTCTAGTTACAACGCTATTCGTGTCAATAGAATAATGAATGCGAGAAAAATGCAATTTTACGGTCTTATTTCCGTTAAGTCCTCTTGATTATTAGACTTGTAATAGATGTAATCGGGAATTACATATACATTTGGCGCAGTAATTAGTACATGTCAAATAATCCTATATTCATTAGCATGCAATTGAAAATCCGCAAACTGAGGTAAATTTCCTATAGCAATTGGTGCCTTAACATATAAGCTAAGCGCATCTCAAGTGATTCATTATAAATCATGAATATGGATGCTGGAATTTTAAGTAGGGCCAGATTATCCAGAAGCCTTAAGATCTAAGCCACTTCTTTGGCCTCTTCTAGCTATAGTAAAATATAAATTTCCTGCATTTAATGTTCATTTAGGGAAAGCCATTTTTATAAAAACGATTTAATATGAAACTTGGAGCCACCAGACCAAACCTTATTGAACTTGGAAAGATTATTTTCTTGCAGATTTTATCATATCATCTTGATGTTGAATAACGTGAAATATATTGATATCAGCTTCTTCAGCTCTTTCTCCTGAGCTGATTCGTAATCATTTGTTGACAGCCATGTTTATAATGTTCAATGGAACAATAACTGAGAGAAAATACTATTTCACGTACTTCCTCGAAGTCCCCTTGTTTATTGAACTTGTAGCAGAATGCCATCGGCAATTGCATTTAAATTTAGCGCAGTAATTAGTACGCGCCGAATACTCCTACAATCATCAGACTGCAATTGAAAATCAGCAAACCGAGCTAAATTTCCTATAGCAATTGGTGCTTTATCATCTAAGCTAAGCGCATCTCAAATGACTGACTATGAATCATGAATATGGATGCAGGAATTTTAAGTAGGGTCAAACTATACAGAAGCCTCAAGATCTACCCACTTGTTTGACCTCTCTTAGCAATGATAAAATATAAATTTTCTGCGTTGAATTTTCAATTAGGGATAGTGTTTCTGTTTTGGATCGTTGACATTATTAAGAGGATTATTTAAAGTGGAACCTGACGCCACCAAATCTTTTATAAAATTCCAGAGCAGATGTTTTTGCTAGTTGGTGGGTATAAACAATTAATTCTTAAATCATTTATGACCACAAAGGTTGGAGTGGCAGTTAAATTTATAATTAACCGCTTACATTAGTGGACTGTATTAACCCTTAACCAGTAACGTGAAAATGTGGAACACAGTTGGTAACGTGCAGTCTGTGAGACTTTCACTTTTTGGCAGCAAGAAAAATGAAAACCCTTTTAGTTATGTTTAATTATATGTATACAAGACACTTAAGGACATACTTTTTTAAATATTTTTATATAAAATATCAGAACAGCTTAAAGAAAAAGACCATGAGATAGTAAATATTCAAACTAAACTAAAATATACAGACAGATTTTTGACAAGCCAAAGTAGCACAAAAATAATGTTAAAGATATGTGATTTTCTTCAATTTGCGATTAATAATGACTAAATTACGGCATATGCAAAAAACGGACGCGTTTTGACGGACCTGCCATGACTATCAGTAGAGATAAATTCTTACGTAAACCGGAACGTGCCGTCTCACGGACTGCGCTAGAATAACTATTATACCTATCTCAAACGTCGATTACCCCAATCTACCGCGAGTTTGGTGTTAAGTGGGGTACCAATAGAAGAAAGATTAGGTGAGCTCATTGGCCTGGAAAGTTATCCCGTTTCCAGAAAACTTTACAAATTAAAATGGTTGCAGTCTCACAGACGGCACGTTACCGGTTAAGGGTTAAAATAGGGTGAGAATTGAAACATGTATTTTAGGTATTACGTACTATAATAATGCAAGAATTAATTTGCATTAAATATGATTAATATATACAATGATTTCCAACTATTTTCAAGCATTCATCCTTTCACACATAAAATTAAATAGGTACTGTACTGTATTATTAAATGTCGATAAGACTTCGAACAGTTGATTCGAATCTAGAGGACAGGAATAGATTTGTTTACTACAAATTTCCATCCGCCATTTTACCTTCTTCTGTCCTCAACAGGAGAGACGCTACGATTTGTATTACCTCTAGAGAGTGCGATAAAATGCCCAAAGAGTCCTTAATTCAGTGTTGAAAACAGGTAACACACAGAGTACAGCAGATATTTTCTAAATATCTGTGCAAACAAAATGAGAAAACGGCCCAAATCTTGGCGCCAACTGAGCTACAACTTTTTAGCTGCTTTTTGAGTGAACGATTATACTGCACTAAAATCTAATTTCTCTAGAAGTGGATAGAAAAGCCGAAACGGAGTGGGCGAGAGGGAGAGGGTAAAAAAATCGTAATTAATGTTTCTTCCACTTTCAAGTCTGTCTAAGCCATTGATTTTTGGCGTAATGAATTTAGCTGCATGGCAATAATAATAATAATGATTATCAATTTTCATGCCAATTATAAGACGAATTCCTCTCATTTGAAGTGCGTGCCTTAAGGAATCTTGAAACTACTTTGATGATTATTTTAAGATCTTTCGATAATTGAGATATATTCAAGAATGTGTCAATATTGTTTTAATAAAATGGTGCCCAAGGTCCTTGTTAATTAGAGATAAAAGATATTAATTAGAAATCCCTTAAGGAGAAAAACAGTCGCGGATTGGCGAATATTTTAAATTCATGAGGTTAAATAATTCACCAAAGAGAAGTTGCGTAACTAGGGTTGGTGTAATTGCTCTCAAACCACATGGGAATAAAAAAACGCCTGTAGGAAGTGACAAGATACTTGAAAATGGAGAACGAGCCCCAGGCCCTTCTGCATATATTAAAGATAATGTGAATTGAATTAATTTTCTTTGGACCCTCCAGAGGGAAAGCTCAAATTGAAATAGCTCGAATTTTAACGAAATTTTTGTAGGGCCGAGGCAGATTTGATTACGGGGAATTTATGTTTACACGACAACATTTTCATGCCACTCACGAACTTATTGCGAAGCGGAAAAGACATTGCTGAAGATTTTGTAAAGCTTTCGATCAAGTTCTCGCAAAAAATTGCAGATATATAATTATATATAAAGCTCTACCTCTGATCTATCGGTCATTGTCAAAGAATATACATCCATATATAAGCAAGCAGGCCATTAAAAGGGCACAGTCTAGGGCCAATGGTAGAAAAATATCCAAATTTCCATTACAGGTTTAGGGTAAACATATACACTAGGTAAAAATAATAAGGAACCTACGAAGGTACCGCCTATTGAACTAAGCATTTTTTTCATATCAGTATCTAAGAATATTGTTGACAGCCTACCAATTTCTAGAAAAAATGATAGTGAGTACTTTGCAGTATGTTCTAATCAGTTTTACCTCTCAAAGCTATCTTTCATAGAAGTGAGAGATTTGATCTAATTATTTAAAAATAAAGATAGAAAATACATCTAAATGCAAAAATAATTAAATGTATTGCTAATCATATCTATATTCCACTAACACACTTATTCAACAAGTGTACAGAAAGCAATACTTTTCCAAACTGTTTAGAGTTGTGAAAGGTAACTCCTACTTTCAAAAAGGTTCTAGGGATCAACTTGAAAACTTTGGACCGGTCTAATTTTTGGTAAGGTTCTTGACAAGTCTCTTAAAAAGCATCAGATAGTGAATGAAACATTTTGTAAAATTTTGTTTATTTAGCACCAGTCAGTTTGGCTTTCTGGAGGAATACCCAACTACTATTGTGTTTGAAAGGATAATTACACAGCTTTCTTGATTTGCGACTTAAAAAGGGCATTTGACTGTGTTTCTCCCAGCATATTTCTGGACAAATTAAGGGCGCACAACTTGAGTGATGACAACGTACGCATGACTGAATCCTATCTTAATCAAAGAAATCGATTTGTTTGCTTCCAGCAGAGCAAATCCAATATGCTTCCTGTGAAACTTGGTGTACCATAAAGGTTAATGCTTGCACCGATTTTCTTTCTTATCTAGGTATATTAATGATTTGGCTAGAAATGTGTCAGGCAATGAAATTGTCTTATCCGCCGATGATATGACGACAGTTAATAGTTATGAAATACTGAAGGCAGACTGGTTCACAGCGAATCAGTATTCTCTAAATGCAACTAATATAGAGACCTGTAATTTTCTCTTAGAGATTTATTTTTGGATGGCAATCCTGAGTCTGTGCGCTCTCTTGGTGTGGTCCTTGTTTCAAAGTTGACTTAGTGCTGCCGCACTAAATAACTGGCTGGGAAGCTGAATACAAATATCTTCTTACTACTTAACGCTTGTCTTAGTATTTCCTTAGATCCATACTAGTTACCGCCTTTCATGAAATTATTCACTCTCAAATCTCCTAATCGGCATTGTCTTGAGGACATGACATGATTATGGTCAGGAAGCTTTTAACTCGGTTCCTCGTTGGAATAGTGAACCTCCAGTCAGGGTATTTAAAGCCAAAATTAAAGCTTGTCCCTTGGTAAAAAGCTTTTATTCCGTTAAGGAATATTTCCTAAATGATTTTAGTGGCATGACTATCGTGTTTTTTTTTATTGCAGTTTCTTTGTAACTTAATGTTTGCGTACTTGTTAGGTTGTTAGGTTAATAGGTTTTCTCTATATATGTTACTCGCCACCCCTTTCTTTAATATACGAAAGTTTAGTTGGTCCAGGTCGTTCAGTTTTCTAGCAATAAAATATCATGAGGTAGTGTCCCATGCTTGGTTTGAATAGTGGGCAGGCCGGAAGCAAAATTTGCTTTGCCCGCCATGGCCCGTGTCTTTGTCTTTACCAACGTTATATCTCCCTTTCTACTTTCTGTGCGCTTTGTTGGTGTGGTCCTTGTTTCAAAGCTGACTTGGTGCTGTCACACTAAGTATCTGGCTAGTAAGCTGAGTACAAGTATTTTTTACTACGTAACGCCTATCTTAGTATTTCTCCAGATCCATACTAGTTACTGCCTTTCATGTAACTAATCATTCTCAAATTTCTTAATGTTTATTGGTCAGGAAGCTTTTAACTCGCATCCTCGTGGAATTCGTGGACCTCCAGCAGGGTATTCAAGGCCAAAATTAAAGCCTCTCCTCTGATAAAAAGCTTCTATTCCATTGAGGAATATTTCCTGAATTGATTATCGTGCTTTTTATTGCAGTTTCTCTATAGGTTTTTGTATCTTAATCTTTGAGTATTTGTTATATAATTTTTTTCTATTTTAAAACTAAAAAAAAAAAATATTTTTTGTTACGTTGGTATGTTTTACTCGTCACCCCTTTCCTTAATATACGAAAGTTTAGTTGTTCCAGGTCGTTCAGCTTTCTAGTGATAAAATATTAAGAGGTAGCGTCCCATGCTTGGTTTGAATTGTGGGCAGGCCGGAAACTCTCTCCTTTGTCTTTACCAACGCTATAACTCCCTTTCTACTTTCGATTGCCTGGAGCCGTATCACACATTTGATAACGTTTTCGTAATGGGTTTACTAGTTTAACCCTGGAGTAGTCGCGCGCGGACTCTCACTCCGCGTGCGTTTGTTGTTGGTGATATTTCTGATTTCCGCATCAGCGTGTCTCTGCCACACCAAGTAGCTTCTCGATTTAATCGATTTGCAACTGGAGAAGTGGAGTTGTCTGTTGTTTTCTACAAATTTAGACTATGGACTGCGAGTCCGCGCGCGACTGTTTACGTTCTAGTTTTAATCCAGAAGTCAAATCTTGCAAGCTGAATTAGAGCCACTACTAAAAGTGCGATTTACTTGAAATCTGGAATGCATACATAGTTTGCGTAATAATATAATTTAACACATTCAATTGTTAAAATTCAAGATGGCGGAATTTTGTTATGTATTTATTGTCCGATTCAATTGAAAATTTACATCAGATGGTTTTCAGGGCCAAGTATTTGGTGTAAATTTCTGAAATTCAAAATGGCGGATACAATATGGCAGACAAATTCTATTTATGAATCGATTCGATTGAAAATTGATATCTGGGAGCCTTCTGGGGTCGAGGGGAAATAATCTTTGTAATAGCTTGTAGCGAGATATCTATTAATTGTACCAAACTAAATGGCAATGCGTTCTTATAGCGACAACCTTTGACTGACCAATCGACATTGATAAAATAATTTAATTTTGTTTTCAAATTAATTTTATTTTATTTTCTTTTTAGTGTAATAATAAAAGCTTGTTTTTAAGAAATTTTATTATTTATTAAAAAATGTAATCGAAACCAAAAATTCATATTTCTAGTTGTGCGGAGTAAGAGTCCGTTCTATCCTAAAAATTAGCGCGAATAGTTCAGGGTTAATCTTCAGATACAAGGCATCTAAAGAAGTTTCACTTCAAAAGATTTTTTATCCGCAATCCCTTCTGTGGAATCACAAAACGTTACAGGTTTTAATGTGTGTTTAGAATATATTTCAACGTGTGTTTATAATATTGTATGAAAGGCTCATTCAGGTAGAGTCGGGTCGACTTCTGCCAAGCGAGAGAGAGAAACAGTTAGGCGAGTTCAGCACAGTTCATTCTGTGTAAGAAATAGATCTGGACCGTCTCGCTCAACTATTTCTCAACATGGTAAAATTAGTGTCAAATTTCCTTTTCTGAAAAACGGCTGCTAGTGATAATTTTAGATTTGGCACGTTTTCATGCAACACTTTAGGGGCCGCCTAAGATCAATTGTTTTTGGCGATCCGACTTTCCGTTTCTGAGTTCAAATAGTTAGATTTTTCAAAATTTTGCCTTAATCCAAAATAACTGTCGCCAAGTTAATTAATCTTGACACGTACTTTTTGAGGTCTCCAAACCTTATTGGAATTGGGGATAATCGGAAAATGGCAAGTGTTTTTTTCTGAGCGTATAGTTTTAAAAAAAGCAGTCATTGGTCGTTCTTGCGCTCAAACAATCAAGGATTGGGAAAACTGAGACGACAGTTCGATAGGCAATTTCTAGGAGAGAAATTCACTAGAAAAATGCTATTACTTGTCGAGAATCTACGGCAAAAACTATTTTAGAAGATACTTTGGAATTGATGATCCTGGAGAACCTAGTAATCTGGAGCAATCAAATATTCGCACCTTAAAAAGCGGAGATATGAACAAAATTACCATAAATTTGCGCCTATCCGATTGAAAATGCCGAATTGGTGATTATTTGATTATCAGTGGTAAATATCTAATCTAAGCCTACATGTCATTCAACACATAAATAACAACGTGAAAAGTTCTATAACAATTTTCTGTAAGAAATAGAAAAATACGAGAAAATCAAGGTTAAATTGAAATATGAAGAAAATCACTAAAATTTTCCATTGTTTTTAATATTCCACAATTTTACTAGCTTTGCTTTTGATGCATTATGCGGAATTTGAAGGAAGATGTCTTTCAATATTTTGTCATAACGTTTGGGTTAAAATATGAAGATTGCAATTGTTTGAAATCTCATTGAAAACGGGTTGAAGCTGGAAAAATTGGTCAGTATCTGCAAATATGGAAAGGTTTTTGGTGATTAAGGACAGTTTCTAGTAGATTTTATTGCAGATTTCGAGGAAAAAAATTACTTTTACCATATCGATGCGTATAGTTCTTCTAATAAGTAAGCAGATTTAATTGCCTGAAATCTCATTTAAAACCATATAAATATGGGAAAATGGGCCAGAATAAGAGAATTTTTTCAAGCAAAAAAAATTAGTTGTGTTCCGTAATATTGTGAACTACTAAAATAGATAAACTACTAAGTAAATATCACCTTGTCCTAAGTTTGAACTTGAACTTGGAAATTATTACATAAACATTAAGGCAAACTATAAACAACGCGAGCAGGCAACGCAAGCGGTTATCAACCTAAAACATGCAACGCTCAGCAGATTTTATGATATAAATACGCTACCGAACCTTCAGCAGACTTTGTGTCTCACCTAAACCTGAGTCGTCTTGCTCGAGTACATTGCTCGCGGACTCGGCGGTTGCCTTTCCTCAAAATTACAAGTCAAATCTACAGGAGATTTATTAAAAGATAATTTTCAAAGTAAAAATCAGTAAAATTCAAGTGCAGACTCTAAGTGGAAATTTAAGTGAATCTAACCCAAACTAACTATAAATGAAACACAACACAAACTCTTAGGAAAAACTATATATATAAAACAGTGACCAAAGACTTTTAAACAATTCATATATATACCTCAATCGAGAAAGCATGCGCACCTTAGTACTTGGATATAATATAATCTTATCAACATTTCTGACCGATAAACATTGATATACTTATCTCGTTAAGTTTGAGCAATATACGTTGTTATTGTTTATCCGAAGTGCTTTCTTTATCATCTCTTCTCACCTGACGTAGAGCGATTCCGGATCTGAGCTCCTCTCCTGCACGCTAATCAAGACGTGGCGTCACGGGATAAAAATATTTCGTGACAATATTAATCTCGCATTGCTGATGCTTTCACTTATCTCGTGTAGTCTCAAACACAGACTGTTTTTGTCTTCATGTTGGGAATTCTCAACTTATATGTACTGGGCAATATCGTCAAGTAATTTCTTTTATTTGCCGCAAATAGCAAACTTTGCGACTGCATAGACAATCGACACACGAGCTTACACAACGCTTAGAGATATGGTTTCCCCTATTATATATGCAGAACCTTAGCAGCAAACCTGTCCTCATTTATATTCAATCTCAATATCCTCTAGCTCTGGGCTAGAAGCTCATAGGCGCCGATAATCGAAATGCATAATTGGGATATTCTGGAAAACTATTACGGCTGTGTATTATGGATCTTAGCCTCTGGCAATGGAGATAATAAGTATTTGCCCTAACAGGTATTTAGGGAATTATATCTGTCATTGAGGTATTAACTAAATAACTATTTGATCTTGCTCGATGCCTCAAAAGCAGTATGGTGCTATATCAGCTTAATGAAAGCCATACATACATGCGTGAAATGATATTACTGGAAAAATGGATAGGCAATACTAGCACAGTGATAACAGGGTGATATTCTGCTTATTATTTCAAGTAGCCTTATGTCATTATAAAAAAAATCCTGCCATGCTACAATGATGGTTCTAAATTTGTTCCAAAGGCTTTTCTTACGCGGCAAAAAATAGTGGCTAGGTCAAAGGGGTGAGCCAAATACTCCAAGATGTTCTTTATTGAAAATGGATAGAATTCCCAATTTATATCTGCTTTTTTGCTTTCTAGTTGAAACAAAGGTTTATATAATCCGAGGTTTTGCTTTGCACAAAAAAAAAACATAAAGCTTATTGCTTATTTTTGCATTTGGTTTAAATACATATTATATGCGAAATCTTTTAAAGCATAAACCATAACATAAAACATACCATTCTATTAGTGCGCTAGTTATGCTACATTTGTTTGTTTTAGTAGTGATATTTAAATTGATTGATACATTTGCGTAGTACCGCTCTCAATTAATACTCATAATTCACCAAAAAATCTATACTGGTCCGGTAGTTTTTAGCAAAGAAGATATGAACCCAAGCCTTAGGCACCACGTCTAACTTGACTGATCATGACAATAATTGTTGGTTGCTTATTGAGAGGTATTCTTGGAATGTTGACAGGTGTACATGTTTCTCTAGCGATCCTCGTGCGATTTTGATGTGTTCGTGGACCAAGCCAACAAGAAATAACCTATTTACTGATGTGCTACCATCAGTTTGATGTTAAAGGGTTGTCTGATCTTCCGCTTGATGTACGCAGGCAAGATGATTTAATGGTTGCGTTGTATTCCCTAAATTTGGCAACACCGCCCTGGTCGCTTCGCAGCTGATTCCAACAAGGACGCATGCTCTTGGCTAAAGGTGCGTTTAGACCTGAATTATTGCGCTACGTGTTCATACTTTTAGCGTTTTTGATGTCAGGAGTTTAAAATGGCCGCGGGCCGGAATGAAGTAGTTTCTGTTTGTTTGGTCATTGCGGATAACGGTTTTTGGTCGGTTTTCTTGGTCTTGCCAGCAATACATAATATCAAACAGCCTTAGGGACGTTTTGTTCTATATTGAAGATGTTATTAAATTTGATGGCAACCATCTTGTTGAATTTTACGTGCTGTTGTAGGACACTGTAAAGCTGGCCTGGTCGAATTTTTTTATGGCTCTTTCACATTGAAACTTGGCGTTCGAAGTGGACGATCTTGACTTGCCCCGTTCTCTTTCTTGGTAAACGCTCCTAAGGGGAGCGTAAGCCTGATAAAAATGTTAAGAATTTCTATTTCTCCCTTACGGGCATAATCTTATTTCCTGCTAGAGAAGTTAGCATAGTTACCAGTCAGAAGTTAAGATTTATTTTTGGTAACTGGCAAAGTGCGGAAGGTTCCGGAAGAAAATGCGCCGTTTCCTTCTTCAAGGGGTGCTTGTAGGAGAGATTCGTCATCATCACCAAAACCCTACGTAGCTAGGGTTTTTATTTGGAGCAAGTTAAGTAACTAACCATGTAGCTACCAGTCAATAAGTTTCATTGCTTTTTTTTGTACCGGCTGCAGCCACAGAGTTAAGGAATGTCCAGATGGGCAGTACCTCAAATGCCACTGACAGTTTATGGATCCTAAGGCGCCTAGCAGCCTGCGCTCAGAAGGCCGGAGTTGATATCGGCGGGAGCCAGATAAATTGTTTAAGTTAAATTAGATTGGGTTTGGTACTAGGTACACAAAACACTTGTGATTTTTCTACATATTTGCGTGTTACTAGTATTTTCAGCATTGTATTAGATTGCGTGTTTTATTTCTTTCTGCGTTGTATTGATATAAATAATTTTCGAATTGCTTATGCGTAAGCATAGCTTACCAATGTTAATCTAAATAAGTATACCTCTGGTTGATATACTATTTACTAGTCTGTATCGGTTACCGCACATAGTTTTTTTTTCATATTATATTTCACTATTCTCATAATTTAATATATATCGTGGTAATGATAAACACTGTCGTCCTGACTAAAGAGCTATCTGATTACAATAATTAAACGTAATAGTAATTCATGACTAATGTAATGTAATTTATTTATGTATAATTGCGACACGTATACCGTGGTAGACGCGCACAAGGTTTAGTAATACTAAATATTGGCCTGATGACCTTTTTATTACTAGTATGATGAGACTAAAGATACCTTCATAATCATGAATGGACCCAAGAAAATCCTAATGCAATTACATACATATTTTCAGGAACAATTTTCTCTCAACGTTTGTATCTATATCATTTGATTGAGCATTTTTTTACTGGCACACTTTAACCGTCAATCTTACAGCAGTTATCTACAAAAAGTTTGCCTTTGCTTTTTGAAGATGTTTCTCTTCAGATACGGCAACAACATTGCTTCATGTATGATGGTGCTTCAGGCTCGTGAGTATTTGAAAGTGAGTATTTGAACAGAGCTTCTCAAAGTCGTTGGATTGCTCATGATAGGTCGTAGAGGATATGCACCCCCTGGTGGGGTCCAGGGGGTCCGTACCCCCGAAATTCTCAGAAATAAGAAAATTTTAATTTCGTTTAGCTAAACTATTCAAACATTTTTATGTAATTGTTTGGGTGTGGCCAATGAGCTCGAATTTCTTTAGGAACAATGCTAATCAGGTTTTGAAAACAAATGTTAAAAATCTTCTTCTTGAAAGTGAAAAGGCAAGACTTTTAAAACTATGTGGTACACTTTTCATCGAACGCCACGATAGTATTGTTCAGCTTTTTAAATGTATTGTTTTCAGTTTGCAGATAGTATCTTCAGCGGTTGCGATACTTTTGGCTGCGACAGGAAAAGGCGAATTTATAGTTTCTTTGCTAGTGTGCGAAAAGCTGTTACGTTTTACTCAACCACTGTGCAAATTCTTGCAAAGTCCATCGCATGATCTACTATCAGCTTTAAAATATGCGACTGATGTAATTTATCCTTGAAGCTTAACAGAGACTTCTGATTCGGTCTTTAAGGCAATATTCTCTTCTGCGTCCATCTTATTGAAGGAAATTTTGGAGTCTGAAATTACATTTCCTAGATTTGTCCATGAATAAGCGCAAATAGCAAATTTTAACACCAACTATCCTGAAGATTATTATAGAATAGCCATATTTCTACAATGTATTGACCAACTAATTACAAGCTTAGAAGACAGATTTTCAGAAAATGACACCGTTCTTTCTGCATTTCACATACTTTTGCCAGATGCCGCTTCCCTGGAAAAATCTCACAAGTTGGACTCATTGTCTGCTTATTACATGGACGATACTTCCGATTCAGTAATAAAAGCGTAATATTATCTTTGGAGTCAGAAAGTTTCATCTATGGAAAACAAGACAGAAGTACTTGAAGTGTTACATAATTGCAATAAAGGCTTTTTCCCAAATATCTACCGCCTACTAACAGTGTTAGCCACTATCCCAGTAACAACCATGACACCAGAGCGTTTATTTTCTACTATGAAAAGAAAAAAAACTTGGTCAGGAAACGAAATGAGAAACGAGAGACTCAGTTTATTGGCTCTCTTGTCGTTTCACTGGGATATACAAGTGGATCCTGATGATGACGATGGTAATTAAAAAAAAACTCGACGCTTACCTTTGCAATTAGTTCTTCCCCCACACATTTGATTTCAGTGTATCTATTTCGCAGTTGTACTTACCTCTCCACACTTGAGATATATAAAAACAATTTTTGACACCATGATCCTTCAGGACGCATGTTTATATAAACTTTTCTGATCGAATTTCGTTCATGAATGCGCTCTTGGAATTACAGCCTCTCATTAAATAACACCCTATATATCTATAGATAATTTCAGTCCCTTCCAGAAACAAGAAAATATCAGCATGTTCGTGGTTTATGTTTTTATATGGCAGCTTTTCTACTCAAGTTTCTGGACAGGCTGACAGATTATTGTTCAAATCCACTATATGCCATTTTTACTGGTCTAGAAATTAAGCACAACGTCTTAGCCGCAAACTTAACTTTAAGGCTACGTTAAATTTGCATATCTAAACAATGCCAAAACGTTTACGTCTGTAACTAGAGAGCTCGTTTCGAACAAACATGTCAGATAACTCCGCTATATAACTTCAATATTTGCAAAGAGATAGGCTAATTATTGTAATCTCTGTCGGTCTCGTCTAAGCTTGTTCAAATTATTCTTGCTTCTATTTGCTCGAATGCCACAGTTGGCCGTTTTACGATGACCTATTTGCCAAACATGAAACTGCTAGGAGCTTTGAGCAGCTTGTTATAGGTCTTTGGAAATCTACCTAATATACAAGTACTGTTTTGGGGATTACCAACAAATGCAATAGAGGATTGATTATCAACTGATTACATTAATATATTACAAAACAAGTGTTGAAAGGGCTAGTTTTGAAACGAAGAGGTTTTCATCATTTATAAAAATGGACACGCTTTTTAACATTTTAATTTGACGTTCTGAAAAAAAAATGCTATTAAAAGCTATACGGTAGAATAAGAAGTATTTAGCACTGCAAAACTCTTCCAAAGATGAAAACTTATAGGATGATCCTCTACACATGTACTCACTTTTTAACATTTTAATCTGACTTTTTTGGAAATGTATTTCTAATTAAAACTACAAGGGGCAATAAAAAGTTCTTTATGAAATTATTTTTACAATTACTGGAAGGAAGGGAGGGGGGGGGGGGGGGGGGGGGGGCGAGGGGGAGGGGGGGGGGGGTGGAGGTCGTCCAAATCAAATAGGATTCATTTATAGGATAATCCGTTCCATACTGAGTTATAATATATCAGGTATGATACTTCAATATTTAAAATTAACTCGGAAAATGAGAAATGGCGAGTTATAAAAATAAGGTGTTAGAAAGTGACCGATATAAAATGAAATGTTGTCTAATGCATTTACTATGTTATTTTTTATCAGTTAGTCTCAAAAGTGGAGGAATCAACAGGTATAATCGAAACAAGTAACAAACGAACTGTTTTATTAATAGGGAAGGAAGAATGATAGTCCTGCATGCATCGTCGCTGTTTAAGCTGTCTAAAAAGCTGTTTAAGCAGTTTAAGTTGGTTGGCAAACACTTCGCGGATACCTGTGGTACACAGCCTCCATCAAGAAGGGCACAGAACTGTAATTTTTTTCCTACTCCTATTCGCTATGTACAGCTGCTGGGTGGAGAAGCCGTGAACGTCCGTGCGCGCCAGTGTCAACGGATTTAGATTTAACGATCACGTCTTCTGCATGTAACATCATTATTGAAATATGGGAGCCTGCAAATGTTATTTTATTAGTTGCAGAAGTAGATTTTAAAAAATTTTGTGTGCTAAACACCACAGGACAGAAGTGAAAACATCAACAATGCGAGCGAGCTTAATATTGTTAATTATTTGTGTTTTAAATTTTGAAATTACCTCCCACAACTTGGAGATTGAAAAGGTAAAATTGTATCCCGAAACGTCAATGGCATTTTCTTCGGCGTTCCATAAATCATCCAGGGTACAGGGTATGACGACAAGGTCTGAATGACAGCAGGTGCTCCATGTTTTGGATTTCGCTGCATTCACAGTAAATGTCCTCGTTGTTGATTAGCCCCCATTTAGCTTTATTGGTCATAACAGGGGCAACTTCTGTTCTGATGCGGTTGGGGGATTTCCGGGTCACCCAAACAAGGTGTCGGCAGGTGGGGGTCTTCTTCTTTAAGTGGATATTCAGGAGGTGGGTCCTCCGAAACCACTTTCATAAAACCTTTTATAGATCGGAGTCTGCTGGGTCGCTGGAACTCACTAAAAAGCGGATGACGCTAGTCGAACATATGTTTCGCATGACTCGATCTATTCCATACGGGGCAAGCGTATTCTCCTGTCGAAAAACACAGAGCCCGCGCGGTCGTTCTTAGAACCGAAGGGTTTGCACCCCATTTACTTCCAGTTAACCTTATTAGAATGTTATTTCTAGCGCTGACCTTTTGACCGGCCTTTAGACAGTGATACCTATATGTCAAAGTCCTGTCTAGGATAACTCCGAGGTATTTAGGTTTTTCTGTGTGTTCAAGCGAGCCACCTCTCCATGAAATGTCGAGTTTTCTTGTAGCCTCTCGGTTGCGTAGATGCAAACCAAAAACCTGCGTATTGGAAAGGTTAGGTTTTAGTGAGTTTTGGTCGTAGTAGTCAGCCAGTGTGTTGAGTGCCCCTTCCAGCTTATCCTCGACGCTTTGAAAGTTGGTGTCTTGCAAAGCTATGGCCAGATCATCAACATAGAGAAAATGTTTTGAGTATGAACTATGCAGGGAGTAGTTGGTCGTTCGTATAGATATTGAATAGTGTTGGTGCCAAGACGCTGCCTTGGGGCAGTCCATTTTTTTGATTTCTCCACCTGCTCTTTTTATTACTCAGGGTGGCGTAAAATCGTCGATTCTGCATCATTGACCCAATTATCTTCACTAGGTTGTAGTCCTTAATTGTTGCATATAGTTTAGTCAGGAGGTGTTTGTGGTTGATGGTAACGGATGCGGTGGTCAACTCTACAAGAACGACTCCAATGATCAGCTTTTCTTCGTATCCCCTTTCAATATGTTCAGTAAGTGCTAAGACCTATCCTGTACATGATTATTCTGGCCTGAAGCCCGCTTGCTGAGGGATAAGTTTCGTTTCTACGTTTTCCTCCATCCGTTTGAGTATCATTCGCTCGTATATTTTGAAGAGGACACAACAGGGAAATCGGTTTATAGCTACTGGCTAGTTCTGTGTCTTTAGCCGGTTTGAGAAGGGCTACAATTTTAGACTTTCGCCAAGATTTCGGAATTTTGTGACTCTTGGTGCATTTCTGAAACAGTTTTAAAATCCAGTTTTTTGTTGGTGGGCCGAAGTATCTAATCTGCTCGGTGCACAGATCGTCTACGCTTGCGGCCTTCCTCTATGGGTCATATCAATTTACTCCACTTTGTCTTTCCATCTTTGTTGTCTGGCATGACTCAGCTCCTAAAGAAGCACTGAACCACATTCGAGGGTGTCTTCGCCGAAAGGGCTCTTTCAAAAAGTTCTTGATACTTGGCTAGCAGCTTTCTGGATTCGTTAGAAAGGCCAGGGATATTCTATTGTCTACATCCCCTTGGGATGGTATTTCTTGACACTAACCTCACCTGTTCGTTCATTCGTAGTTCTCTGGTATGGGCTCCAGGTCACTTATAGCCGAGTCCAGTCGGTTTGAGAAACCTGCCAATTAGCTTTTTTAAAAGTAAACCCACACGACGCCTAAATGGAATAGTTGATGACTTGACGGTCGCATATACGTCCATTCCTATTGGTTTGTGTTGACTTTTAGGCAGGGGATCATATACTCTTTTAATACGTTGACCTTCCAAAGTGTGGCTAGTGAAACATATATCAGGGTTATATCCACGTTTTCAGATGTTGCTATGGAAACAGTGTGGGAGTTTGGGATCGTGGATAAGGGTAAGGTCATATGTTTCTGCCCATTCTTCGACCAGATTTGCGTTTGTATTGTATTCTCTATAGCCCCAGGCTGGGCTATGACTATTAAAGTCACCCAAGACAAATTTAATCTTCTGGGAGTCGAAATTCGATGGTGGTGTAAAAATGAGAGTTTCTGCTGGGGGCTTGTAAACGGAGGTGACAGTGTAATTTCCAATATCCACTGCTAGTATTTCGGTATTGCTTATGTTTGCTGGTTATTTCTATGTTAGGTTCCCGTACATATTGTGGGCAGCTCGATAACCAGCCGCATTCTAGGGATATTGGGTTGTTTTTGCGTGTGGTCCCTGTGTCACGACGCATTTGTTGATTTTGCAGAACTCTGGTAGTATTTCCTGTTTATCAGTCGTAATACCCTCAATATTTATGAACGCCATCGTCAAGGTCGGTTCTGACAAGAACCCTTTATGATTGTTTCTCATGTCGTTCTAAGATGTAAGTCGATTCGGTCCGGTGGTGGAAGGACTGGCCGTCTAATAAAAGACGTTTCCAGGGGACGACGCCGGCAATAATATTTTTTTTGTTCACCATTTTCTGATTTTTAGATACTCTTACGCTCGTGGAGGCTCCTTCTTTGTCTCCCAAATCGGCAGCAGCCGCCTGCTTATTGAAAATTGCGTGGTAGAAGTATTTGTTAAAAACCCCTTTAAGCAAAAATTTATAAGGTGCATACAATAAATAATAATCATGCCTTATTGTCAAAAAAATTTGCAATGTGTAGACAAAGCTAGAAAAAAGAGTACAAAGCATACAAACATACAAATAGAAATATGCAATAAAAAGAAAAAGATAAACCTAACTATACAAAACTTTATACAATTGTGCAAATTGTACGCGGTCAAAATATTATATAAAATATTAAATATCAAAATATTTAACATCAAATCCAAGACACTAAACACCAAACATTAAATATTAAACATTAAACATTACAAATTAAACATTAGACATTAAATCATTAAAAAAGTGTGTTAGATGCCCAAAATTAAGCATTAATAAAAAAAAGTCGTTCACTGTATATAAGGCTCTCTCCAGTAAGTATGATCTCAAAGCTCTGCGAAATGTGGGAAGAGATGTTATTGACCTCGTTTCAAATGGCAGAACATTGTGCATTTTTTTGCATTGTACAGTATAAAGCTTTTAACTAACTCTGAGCGTCGGGTTGGCAGATAAAGATCATGCTCCGTATTCCTAAGTGGATAGTTGTGAGATGGCCTATCTGGAATAGCAGATACGTGCTTGCGGATTAAGCAAACGCATTGAAATATGAATAAGGAAAGGAGAGTTAATATTTTAAATATTTTAAAGAAATCCTGACAGTGGGTTCTACTGTTTAGTCTCAGTGAGTATCGACCAGCTCTCTCTTGTAGTTTGAAAATACGCTCAAACTGAGTCGCACAACACGTACCCCAAAATGGAAGGGCGTGTCGCACCTGCGACTCAAAAAGGGCATAATAGACTGTACTAGCAGTAGACACTTTAAGCTCCCTGGAAACAGTTCAA